>MU785548.1:3271-32297 GCA_026770625.1 Nicotiana glauca
TGATATAGTCATCAAGGTGTGATAACAAAAGGTTTATGTGATAAAAGGTTTATGTTGTTTTGATGATATATATGATAACAAAATGCTCTTATTAGTGTTTTTCATGATTTATAGGTAATAAATGGCTAAGGAAGGCTAAGGAGCTATTTTGGAGTCAATTCTGGAGAAAAGAGGCCAAATATGCAAATTCCCATTGAAGTCATGTCATACCAGCCCTTAGGAGCCAAAAATACTGTTCCACCACGACCGCGGTAGAACCGGGTGAAAGGCTGCTGCAGAACTTCGAAGAATCAGAGGCACTGTTCTGCCGCGGTTCCACCGCGACCGTGGCAGAACCACGGCAAGCACCGAAAAGTTAAGGGACCAAAGTGTAAAAATGGGATTTTTTAGACCTAAACCCTATTTAAACAATAGACTTCGCCCAAAGGAGGCTTGTATTGATTTTTAGGTTATCTTGGAAGAAAAAACTATTGTGAGAGATTTCTCCAAACATCTTTCTTCTTTTCTTTTGATTTTTTTTATGATGAATTCTATTCTAGTTTATTTACCCATAGATATGAGTAGCTAATTTCTTTGTCTAAGGTCTTGATGGAACCTATTGGGGGATGAACTTCTCGTTTATGCTAATGCAAATTTACCATTTTTAATTTTTATTTATTCAACTATGCTCTTGTTGTAGTTAATTGACAGGATCCTCAATTAGTTGTGCCTATTCAGTGTGCATAACTTGGAAAAAAGTGCATATTTAGGTAGTTGTTGAATAACACCATTCCTAAAGTAATAAGAGGAATCTATATCTGCGAGTTTAAAGGCGGGATTAGGAATAACGAAGCCTTAGGTGTAATCTTAAATGAACTGTGTTAATTAAAGTTAGCTAGTGTATTTTGGGAGAGTGCAATAGTATATTACTATGATTGCTCGGGAGAGAGTTATGGTGAGGTGAGTGTTCATGATTAATAAAGTGAGTTGGTAAATTTGTATGAAGCATAAACAGAAGGGATTCCATCAATAGGGGATGTCATTACCTTAGCTTGTCTCTCCTATTTGTCTACAATCTTAGTTATTAGTTATAACTTGTTATTTTTCTACAACTTTAGTTCATAAAGAAACCTCAAACAGTGATTCAAAAGTTTTTGGAAGCTGGTTCTAAAGAATTTAGTGGGTCTAAAGGTAGCATTTGATAGGTTGACTCTCTGTGGATTCGACCCTGGGTGTAATACTCAGGTTTTACTTGCAGCGTCCGCAGAATCCTATTTAGAGGATATACTTGGGCGTGATCATGAGTTTTGTCAAATGAACTTTGTCCCTCATTGGTGAGGGACAACTATATTTTTGTGTGTATATATATAGGATCAGTTCTTAGAGCTCTTAAAAGGAGTTGAAGAGAATGATCCCTCGCGCTGTCGTTGTTGCTCGCTCGGCTCGGCTTTGGCTTTGGCTTTGGCTTTGGATTTGGATTTATCAAATGATCGATCGATAAGATTATGTTTTGGACAAAATTTATTTAATTAATTATTTAAATAATTAATTAAATGTCAGTCATTTCATTAACGGAATTAAGCCTTTACTAAACGTTGCTTAACGGAATTAAGCCTTTGCTGAATGTTGTTTTCCCTCCTGAACAGACATTTTTTCCTAAACAAACATCACACCTTTTTCGATAATTGCCTATAAATTTTGAGGCATGGCTTCTTTTTCCACTCACTGAAAAATTACAGAACTTCTTTTCTTCTGAAAAATCCTACATTCTATTACACAGAATCTCTTCTAAATTCGTAAGTGTGATTTTGCTTCGTTCTTTGAGTTTGTTAGTATCTTACAGTTTGTATTGCCACTGTTGCAGGAAGGTTTATTCCGTTTCATCGTAGGAGGATTTACTCCATTACCTTGGCAATGTGTGAGGGGTTAAAATTCCTTAAGGACGCACAAGTAAATTGTGGACTCGGAATATTTCTTATAGTTTACAGTTTTTTCAGTTTTTTTCTACTAACCGTCTTTCTAATTTTGTGTTTTAACACAGTAGCAAAAACACACTTAAGAAATTTCATCTAACATTTCTGTGTTGAAATATATATTAAACTATTATTTATATTTTGTATACTGATTTGGAGACTAAAGCCTTCGTGCTTTGTACTCCAATAATTATTCTGTCCGGTTTAAAGTATATCAAAACTTTACCAAAATAATAAACGTACGGGTTTGAGGTATATAAAAGCTTTACCATTGTTACGTGTTGTATGTTTGTTTTGGTATTCAGTTTGAAGATATCAAAACTTCACTAATTTAACAAAGTTCTGTTTTGTTTCCAAATCTATAGAAACAAGACGAATGAAAACCAAACTAATGGAAATGTTGCAGGAATGGGTGCTACTTTTACGAATGTTGCTGCCTCGTCAAGCCATTCAACTTCTGCTCATGCTATGGCACCAGCAGAAAAACCCAGAAAGTTTTCCAGTATCGACTTCAAATGTTGGCAAATGAAGATGCTCTTCTATCTTACTACGTTGAGTTTGCAGCGATTCATCAAGTAGGATCCTCCGGTTCTGGCTGAAGACACTCCGGATGACGAACGATTTGTTGTAACTGAAGCATGGAAACATTTTGATTTCTTGTGCAAAAACTACATTTTGAGTTGTTTGGAAGATAGCTTGTACAATGTCTATAGTTTCATGGAAACTTCAAAAGTGTTATGGAATGGGCTTGAGAAAAAATACAAGACTGAGGATGCTGGACATAAGAAGTTCGTGGCTGCAAGGTTTTGGATTTCAAGATGATTGACACTAGGTCGGTCATAACTCAAGCCCAAGAATTACAAGTCATTGTGCATGACCTCCTTGCTGAAGGTATGACCCGAATCAATAATTTTATTAATAAAATTTATCTTGTTATTAATTATGAATTTATTATTGAAGGTATGGTCATAAATGAGGCCTTTCAAGTTGTCGCTTTCATTGAGAAGTTACCTCTATTGTGGAAGGACTTTAAGAACTATCTAAAACACAAGCGGAAGGAGATGACACTTGAAGACTTTATTGTTCGTTTGAGGATAGAAGAAGACAACAAAATACTGAAAAGAAGTCATGTGGAAACTCGATAATAATAAGGGCTAACATTGTTGAGGAGGCGCCATAAAATAAGAAGAGAAAGAAGGCTTCTGGACCAAAGAATTACCCAAGCAAGAAGAAGTTCAAGGGTAATTGCCACAACTATGAAAAATCCGGGCATAAGGCCATGGATTGTCGTGCACCAAAGAATGATAAGAAAAAGAAGAATCAAGCTAACATGGTTGAAAATGCTGAAGAAATGGAGGACTTGTGTGCCATATTGTCTGAATGCAACTTGGTAGGAAATCCTAAAGAACGGTGGATTGATTCTGGGCCACCCGCCATGTTTGTGCTAATAAGGAGTTATTTTCTTCCTATGCCCCCGCAGGACCCGAACGAGACAATTTTCATGGAAAATTCGTCCATAGCCAAAATTAAAGGAGTTGGCAAGATTGCATTGAAGATGACATCGGGAAAAATTGTGACTCTAAACCAAGTTCTCCATGTTCTAGAAATTCACAAGAATCTTATGTCTACCTTACTTCTAGTCAAGAATGGATTCAAATGTATTTTTGTTTCTAATAGTGTTGTACTAAGTAAGAATGATGTGTATATAGGAAAATGTTACCTGAATGAGGGCCTTTTTAAGCTAAATGTAATAGTAGTTCCTATCAATAAAGTTAATGCTTCTTCTTACTTACTTGAGTCAAACACTTTATGGCATGTACGCTTAGGTCACATCAACTTCAAAACATTGCAGAAAATGATAAATTTAGAAGTATTGCCAAAATTTGATTGCATTAATTTCAAATGTCAAATATGTGTGGAATCAAAGTATGCTAAGCATCCTTATAAGTCCGTTGAAAGGAATTTAAGTCCTTTAGACTTAATTCACACATGCATTTGCGACATGAAATCAACACCATCTCGTGATGGAAAAAGGTATTTTATTACTTTTATTGACGATAGCATGAGATATTGTTATATTTATTTACTTAATAGTAAAGATGGGGCAATTGATGCTTTCAAGCAATACAAGAGTGAAGTTGAAATACAACTAAACAAAAAGATCAAAATGATAAGAAGTGATAGGGGTGGCGAATATGAATCTCCTTTTGAAGAAATTTGTTTGAAAAATGGCATTATTCACCAAACAACTGCCCCTTACTCTCCACAATCTAATGGAATTGCGGAGAGGAAGAATCGAACGTTGAAAGAGATAATGAATGCGTTGTTGATAAGTTCTGGTTTACCACAGAACTTGTGGGGGGAAGCTATACTTACAGCTAACCGAATAATCAACCGTGTACCTCATAGTAAAACACAGTTCATTCCTTATGAAAAATGGAAAGAAAGGAAGCCCAACTTGAAATACTTCAAAGTGTGGGGGTGTTTAGCTACGTACAAGTTCCTAAACCTAAAAAGGTTAAGATAGGTCCAAAAACGGTTGATTGTGTATTAATTGGATATGTAACCAATAGCAAGGCATATCGTTTTTTGGTTCATAAATCATAAAATCCTGAGATTCACGTTAATACGATAATAGAATCAGATAATGCTAAATTCTTTGAAACAATTTATCCGTATAAAAAGGAAAGTGAATTGACCTACCAAAAGTCAGACCTTGGGAGGAAATAATAGATGGTATGTGATAATAGGCGAAATCTAGGTGATTTAGCTATTGTTTATGCTTCTGCTTGATTATATTCCAACATAATAATATGGTTAATTGATGAAAAATAGGCTCTAATTGTGATTTGTATAAATTGCAGGATGAGGACCTTATATGACGCTTTCAAGAGGCTATTGGAATAGTTTATGAGCAAGAACGACCCCTCGGATCTGAGTGCGCGCAAGGACGAGACAAAGAAATGGAAGAAATAAGGGTCCAGGCGCGCGAACTCACGCGTGTTAAGAAGGCTGAGGCAGAATGTTAGAGCAAACGCGCAAAGGACGCACAAAGTAATGTGCGAACTCACGCATGTCCCAGCCCGAAAAAGAGTTATTCAGGGGCAAAATTGGAAATCTGGAGAGAAACCCACTTAACCTATATAAAGTCAAGCTCGCCCAAGGTTAAAAAAATCAAGGTTTTCACAGGGTAAAGCTTAATTTTTAGAGTAATTTGGCAAGAGAAACAAGTGTGAAGGATCACCCAAAACATCGTTATTCTTATTCTCTTTTGTTTTTCTTGCAATCTTCGATTACGAATCTTCTAGTAGTTTATTCCTTCATTGTGATGAGTAGCTAAATACCTTAATCTAAGGTTTTGGTGGAACCCGTTGGGGATGATTTGGTTGTTTTATTAATATAGTTGGATTTGGTTGTTAATCTCTATTTCTTCATCTATGTTTTGATTGTGGTTAGTTGAAAGGGCCCTCAATTATCCGTTCCT
The DNA here is from genome assembly GCA_026770625.1 of Nicotiana glauca. NCBI lineage: Eukaryota > Viridiplantae > Streptophyta > Magnoliopsida > Solanales > Solanaceae > Nicotiana > Nicotiana glauca. Next base: position 8,708 of record MU785548.1, read on the forward strand.
ATTTATTATGTATCTACTTGAGAGAGAGTACATATTTAGGTAATTGTATGAACAACATCACTCCCGAAGTATAGACAAGAGTCATAACCGAGGGTTTAGAGGTTCTATTAGAGATAACGATACCTCGAGTGCAATCTAACTGAACCGTATTGTGAATCTAGCTAGCGTAGCTTGAGAAAGTGCGTCTAGTAAATTATCATAATTGCTTGAGAAAGATTTATGATAGCTGGAGCATTCGCGATTGATAGAGACAACTAAATCATAGTTATAAGAAATATACAACCAAGGAAATCAACAACGGAGGAAACCATTGCCTTAGACCTTATTCCAATTGTTTACACATCAAGTTTAGTTAATTTTCAGCTGTTAATTACTTTCAGTCTTTAGTTGTTAGCAAAATCAACCATTGTGAATCAAAAAGTTTGGGGAAACAGATTGTGTGAATTTAGTAAATCGGACAATAGTAATTGATAGGTTAATTCTCTGTGGTTCGACTCTGAGCATAAATACTCAGATTATATTTGCAACGCCCGCGTAGTATTTTGCGAGACTCAGTTGAGCGTGATCAAATTTTGGTGTCATTGCCGGAGAATTAAAGGTGTTATCAATTATAATTGAAAGAAGCACAAAAATTCTAAGTGTATTCAGTTTTCTCTATACCCAATCTTTTCATTGAAATTCTAACATTTTAAATCTTATGGAAAGCAGGTGTATGCCTATAAAGTCTTGGAGGACTGGAGAACTACTAGAAGGACTCTCAGACCCTGAGAAAACGTTCAGGGCATTGAACCGTGCCAACAAAAGACTTCAACAACCTCAACAAACACACCAACTCGAATTTGACATGGGTGACATAGATAACGTCAACGGAAACATCAGGAATGAGCTAGCTGACTTAAATGTCAAAGGAGTGGCACCTCTTGTGCCCAAAGCTGCACTTTATGACTGGGCACAACCCACAGCTGACAATCTAGCCACTGCCATAGCTGTGCCCGCAATTCAAGCGGAGACATTTCAGATCACCAACAACATGCTGCAGCTATTGCAGAATAAGGGACTGTTCTCCGGGTCACACATTGAAGACCCGCAACAACACTTGAAAAAATTTCTGTCAATTTGTATGACCCAAAGGCAGCCAAATGCAAATTCGGAAGCTATCAAACTGCTACTGTTCCCATTTTTAGTAACCGGGGCAGCTCAAACTTGGCTAAATTCGCTTCCTATCAACTCTATTGCCACTTAGGACGAATTAGTCAAGCATTTCCTGAACAAGTTCTATCCGCCTAACAAGACTGCACAATAGATCGATGACATATTACAGTATAAGCAGCATTCCACTGAGTCATTGCAAGAAACTTGGGAAAGATTTAAAAGAATGCTAGTGAAGTGTCCTCATCATGGCTTTCCAGACCATATGCTCGGCCAGAGATTCTACATGGGTCTAGCTGATAACTTGAAAGCGAATGTGGATACTTCATCTGGAGGTGCTTTCTTAAGCAAAACATTCACGGAGTGCAAAATTCTTCTCGATAAGATGTCACAAAATGCGGAATGGATGACAAGAGGTACAACACTGGCACCCATAGTGCATTCCGTTCTGCTTGATCCCAATAATTCTCAGGAAGAGAACATGGCCACACTCCTGACCCAGATGAGCTTACTGACAAAGAAGATTGATGAGATGGGTACAAAATAGGTGCATATCGTTGATACAACGAATGGAGGACTATGTACACCGTGTATTAATCAGTTCTATGTGTGTTCATGGAGCGGAGAAGGTGAAAATTAAGGAGCACAGGAAGATATGAATTATGTCGACAACTATGGGGTTCAGAGACAAGGAGCACATCAGTAGAGACTGCAGCAAAACCAGCAGTACATGCCTAATGCAGCAGCCTGGGGGTATGCACCCTCAAAACCAATTAGTGCTAGTACCTTATCAGAAACCACAGGGTTATTCACATCAAAATCAGCAACAATTAACTTATCAACCACCCCTTCAGCAGCAAGACAACAACATGGTGGAAATCAGGGGTATGCTTCAGCAACTCATTGGGACAAATAATAAAGTGCAGGAAAAATTGGCAGTGCATGATTCAGCCATAAAGAATATTGAAACGCAGCTGGGTCAGCTGTCCATGGCTTTGAACAACTGTCCTCTGGGAACTCTACCCGCAGACACAAACATAAACCCCAAGGAGAAAAACCCGAATTAGCTGATGGCAGTCAGTCTCCGGAATGGTAGAGATTTAGATAGAGAGTAAGAAATTGCACAAGCCAGCAAGAATACTACACCAGCCACTCCAGTTCAATTAGAAGTAGAAGAACCAAATAAAACTTACTGAAGTAGTGGTTGAGCAGAGTCAGGAGGAAAAAGGCAAAGAAAAGGAGAACAAGCAAGTTGCAGAATAGGTGGCACCTCTTGTGCCAGAAAATCCTAATAGAGAAAAGCCAGCAAGCAATGCAAAAAGGGTGATACCTGCACCCTTCCCTCAGAGGCTGGTCAAACAAAAGAAGGCAGACCAATACAAAAAGTTCATGGAGATGCTCCGCAAATTCAGTTGAATATTCCTCTGATGGATGCCTTGAGGGAGATGTCCGGTTATGCCAAGATGATGAAAGATCTAATGTCACGGAAGTTTGATTTTCAGGATCTATCCACCGTAACTCTGACACAGACCTGCAACGTAGTGGTGGCAAAACCGATGGCTCAAAAGATGTTTGATTTAGGTAGCTTAACTATTCCATGCACAATTAGAAGTTATGCCTTTGCAAAGGCATTGTGTGATTTGGGAGCCAGCATAAATCAGATGTCACTGGGAGTGTACACTAAACTGGGCATAAATACTTAGATTATATTTGTAATGCCTGCGTAGTCTTTTGCAAGACTCAGTTGAGCGAGATCAAACTTCTATGCTGCTACAGCTGGCTGATCGCACTATGAAAAGACTAACTGGTATTCTTGATGATGTGCTGGTGCAAATGGGGAAGTTCGTGTTCCCTGCAGACTTTGTGATTCTGGATTGTCAGGTGGATGATGAGATACCCCTTATTTTAGGGAAACCATTTTTAGCCAGTGGGAGAGCACTGATAGACTGTGAGACCGTGGAACTAAAAATGAGACTGAACGATGAAGAAGTCATATTCAATGTCCAACAATCAATAAGGAGACCCAGTGAATATGCTAATTGCTCTCTAGTGGAGGCAGTTGATGTAATCCTGCAAGAAGATGATAGGACCCTAACTGTGAAAGATCCATTGGAGGCATGTCTGATGAATTTAGAAGAAATGGATGGTGAAGGGTTAGGTGAATGGGTTATGGCACTGGAAGGCCGAGGATTTTGGTCAAGGGAACCTCAGTTCGAGTCCCTTGTGCTGCAAAAAAGGGCCACTCCTCCAGCAAAGCTATCAATAGAGGAACCACCCAAGCTGGAGCTGAAGCCACTCCCGCATCACCTCAGGTATGTATTCTTAGGCCCTGATTCGACCTTTCCCGCTATTATATCATCCTGTTTGCTAGATGTACAGGTAGAACGGCTCTTACAGGTACTGCAGGATAACAAGGCTGCCATTGGTTGGACCATGGCAGACATAAAGGGTATCAGCCCAGCCTTCTGTATGCATAAGATTCTCCTGAGGAGGGGCACAGACCTCCCAAGGAACATCAGCGAAGGCTGAGCCCTAATATCAAAGAGGTTGTACAGAAAGAGGTGATCAAATGGTTAGATGCGGGAATCATTTTCCCCATCTCTAATAGTAATTGGGTCAGCCCTGTCCAATGTGTTTCGAAAAAGGGGGGAATGACTGTTGTGAAAAATGACAGCAATGAGTTGATCTCAACTCGTACAATCACAGGGTGGTAAATCTGCATGGATTACCGGAAATTAAACACCGCCACCTAAAAGGTCCACTTCCTTTTGCCTTTCATTGACCAAATGTTGGATAGGCTAGCTGGAATATTGCACTTTTTTTTTCTTGGATGGATATTTGGGGTACAATCAGATATCAATAGCCCCCGAAGATAGAGAGAAGACATCGTTCACCTGTCTGTATGGCATCTTTGCCTTTCGGAGAATGCCCTTTGGGCTTTTCAACGCACCAGCGACTTTTCAACGGTGCATGCTAGCCATCTTCACAGATATAGTGGAGGACATTATGGAAGTCTTTATGGATTATTTCTCCGTGGTGGGAGATTTATTCGAAGACTGTCTTCACAACTTAAGTAGAGTGCTGAAAAGATGTGTGGAGACAAACTTAGTGCTAAACTGGGAGAAGTGACATTTTATGGTACAAGAAGGGATAGTCCTAAGACATCGAGTGTCCAGAAAAGGAATTGAGGTCGACCATACTAAGGTTGACGTGATTGAGAAGTTACTACCGGCCACTTCAGTCAAGGCGGTGAGAAGTTTTCTTGGACACGCCGGATTCTACCGGTGTTTCATAAAAGACTTTTCCAAAATTGCTAACCGATTATGCAAACTCCTCGAAAAGGATCAGCCGTTTGTGTTTTCTAATGATTGCAGGTTGGAATTTGAGGAACTAAAGAAGAAGTTGATAACTGCACCCATCATTGTTGCACCCAACTGGGAGCAACCATTTGAGCTCATGTGTGATGCCAACGACTCTGCTATAGGAGCAGTCTTAGGGCAGCGAAAAGATAAGGTGATGCACCCGATTCACTATGCAAGCAGAATGCTAAACGGTGCACAGCTCAACCACACAGTGACGGAGAAGGGGATGTAGGTGGTTATGTTTGCTTTTGAAAAGTTCCGATCATATCTGATTGGGTCCAAGGTAATTGTGTATACTGACCATGCAGCTCTCAGGTACCTAATTGAGAAAAAGGAGTCTAAGCTGCGCCTAATTCGTTGGGTGCTGCTGTTGCAAGAATTTGACCTCAAAATTTGTGACCATAAGGGCATAGAAAATCAAGTCGCTGATCATCTATCACGACTTGAAGGAGCTGAAAAAGCAGTCGAGGTCGAAGAGATTCTGGAAACCTTTCCAGATGAGCAGCTGCTCGCAGTAGCCTTGAGGATGCGCCATGGTATGTAGATTTTACAAACTACCTGGCCTGCGGTATAGTTCCATATTACCTTTCATATGTCCAAAAGAAAATGTTCTTTCGTGATAGCCGCATGTATTATTGGGATGAACCTCATTTATTTCGAATATGTGTTGATAACATTATCCGGAGGTGTGTCCCCGAGATAGAACAATCTTCGATTTTGTAGGCTTGTCAAGCATTAGCATATGGAGGACATTTTGGAGGGGTCAGAACAGCTGCGAAAGTGCTCGAGGCTAGATTCTTTTGGCCAACTGTATTTAGAGATGCGCACCTCCGGGTAAAGGTCTGCAATGAATGCCAGAGGATGGGAAATATTTCCCATCGCCATGAGATGCCAATGAAACCAATTCAAGAAGTAGAGGTGTTTGATGTGTGGGGGATTGACTTTATGGGTCCGTTTGTCAGCTCATTTGGCAATAAGTACATCGTTGTTGCTGTGGACTACGTGTCTAAATGGGTAGAGGCTGCAGCATTGCCCATAAATGATGCAAGAGTAGTGGTCGGATTTCTGAAAAAGAACATATTCACCCGGTTTAGGACACCAAGAGCGATCATCAGTGATGGAGGCACTCACTTCTGCAATAGAGCCTTCGAGAAATTACTTTCTAAGTATGATGTACGCCATAAGGTAGCTACTCCTTACCATCCGCAGACCAGTGGGCAGGTTGAAGTGTCCAACAGGGAGATAAAGAGTGTACTAACGAAAACTGTGAATGCCACATGAACTGATTGGGCAAAGAAGCTTGATGATGCACTTTGGGCCTATAGAACTGCGTTCAAAACACCAATAGGTATGTCACCATACAAGTTGATATTTGGGAAGGCCTGTCACCTGCTTGTGGAGCTAGAACATCGAGCTTGGTGGGCACTGAAGTAATTGAAAATGGATCCTGAGGCAATTACACAAAATCGACTGATAGAGTTGCATGAGCTGGAAGAATTTAGATACCAAGCCTTTGAAAGCATGAGGCTCTACAAGGAAAGAATGAAGAAGATGCATGACAAGCATATCGTGGATAGAGACTTTAAATCCAGTGACAAGGTATTATTGTATAATTCATGGTTGAGATTGTTTCTGGGTAAGTTAAAGTCCTGATGGTCAGGACCATTTAGAGTGGTGCAAATTTTTGCAAGCGGAGCTGTTGAGATTAAGTCGGAAGATGGGACAAACAAGTTCTCAGTCAATGGGCAAAGGCTGAAACATTACCTTGGAATAGCTGAAGAAAAAGGGGATACAGTGGTGACTAATTTAAAAGAACCCCAGTATGCAAATGAGGAGTAAGGGCTCCACTACTTGTGTCGTGCTGCGACATTAAATCAAGCGCTGCGTGGGAGGCAACCCATTGAATTGTTGTAAACGTCATGCCACGACGTTAAATAAGGCACTGGTTGGGAGGCAACCCAATGATAGTAGTAGTGTTTGATTTTGAGTTTTGGCATACTAACTAATATAGGTGACGAAGGGCGGGCGAAAAGACCATCGACCAAGATCAACACAGGTGAAAAAAGTACAAAAATAAATGCCCAGAAGCACAACTTCGCGCCAACTTCACGCACAAGTTCGCACTCCTGGGCAACACATTCTGCTTGGAACGCACAGGAATATGCGAAGAGACGCGCGACTTTGTGCACAAGTTCATGCGGCTGGTAAAGGCATTTTGCCTGGGACGCGCAAAGTGATGCGCGAGTTCGCGCGTCGCCCGTAAATTTTCGGTGTTTTATAGTGTGTCTTAGTTTTTTTTTCATTTTTAACTTTAATCTATTTTTAATTGTAGACTAAAGTTACCCCCTATAATAAAACCCCCGTTCTCCCCAGCCCCAAAACCCTCACGTCCCCTATTCTCCCTCAATCAAAACAATCAAAGCACCCATCCCTCCTCCAAAAACTCCCAACTCCTTCACCAAATTCCACCACCCCTGTTCCTATCCCCCTCTCACGACTTTCTCCCCCAAGTTCATTAGAATCTCCCCCATGCCCCTTCACCATAGGTATGAACCCCAGATTATTATTTTCTTCTCTTTTTCTTTCTTTCTTTCATTTTCAGATTTGTTTGTTGTATTCTTATGCTTATGCTTATTGTAGGAGTTGTACTTAGATGTTGTGAAATAATTGGTGAAATATATTGTGGGATTGGTTTATGGTAAGTGTGGGGTGGGTGGCACTTGAATTGGGCTATGTATGAGATTTTATTGGGGAACTTTGTTGCACGACACTTAAAAAAGAGTTGTGAAAGCCTACTGCCCACAAGGTGTTTGTGGAAAGGTCTCAATGAGCATGATTATGTAGTTGTGACCAATTTTACGTGTGAAGTCTGAGTAACCGCATTAAGTCATAATATTTTTGTTGGGCTGAGCTAATGTGTTCACGTTTTGCAGGTATTATGGCCCCATCGCGAAAGCGCCAAGCCACAGGTCCATCATTAAGCCGCCAAGCTGGCACATCTCGGACTCAACGGGCAGCCCCTGCACGTCCCTATGACAATAGCAAATTTGTCTCACCTGAGGCTCAGACCCGTTTTATGGAGAAGGCTGCAAGACAGCCAATTCTGGAGAGGGGCATTGACATCACAAAGGTCAAGGAACGATGCCCCCACATGTATTCGGAGCTTTTGGATCGGTGTTTGCAGACCTTCATTGGTGAGCTAGGGGAGGCTAATGTAATGGTTGCGCGAGAAGTCTATGCCAATTTTCCAGAGCATGTGAACAATGTGGTCACGGTGCGCCGCAAGGCAGTAGATGCCTCCATTGAGGCGACACGCACAGCATATCAGTTGCCCGATCCTCTACCTCTTAATACAGACTTTTATGAGTATGCCAAAAATCCAACAGATACCAAGTGGGAGCGCTTCTTTGATGAAATATGAGCACCCGAAAAAATGGTAGAGTGGCTGGAACACGGAGAGAAGTTCCACTCCTCCGTCTTAACTCCAGAGGCGAAGAGCTGGTTGTATATGATCAACAGTTGCCTGATTCCCTCCAAAAATACTACGGAGGTGAATGGACCTAGAGCTGCATTGATTTGGTGTTTCATCAAGGGTCTTCCCTTCGACATGGCCAAAGTGATCCATGACGAAATGTTTATCCGGTGCCCCCAATGCACGTATGGTTTCTTTTTCCCCTCTTTGGTGACTAAGCTTTGTAGGCAAGTGCAGGTGCCAGAAAATACTCATGTGGACGGGCTGCTTAAAAAAACCCACAAGATTAGACCTGGCAAGAACACCACGGGACCAGCCCCAACGGCAACAGTAAGTGGAGAGGATGAGAGTGGTTCTAATGCATCGGAGGAGGAAGAGGATGAACAAATGGACGTGGAGCCAGCCCCAGCAGCACCGTTAGGGGCAGGGTCCTCTTCAGGAACTGCCAGAGTGTCCTGGTTTACCGCATTAGAGCATGAGGCTGCTGATCTACGCACCTCCATGACTGATTTGGGCACTCGTATGGACGCGATAGCTGACCCACAAGTAAAGTCGGAAAAGAAGTTCATGGGTTGGCTGCGAGCTCTGGGGCGTGCGTGCAACGTGAACCTCGAAACCATTTTCGACCAGGAGTGAAGCTGAGGGAAGTCCCTTTACCTTACTTCTCTTTTAAATTTTAAGCCATGGGGACATGTCTTTATTTTTTAAGTGTGGGTTGGGGATTCCTTCATTGTATATTGTATGTTTTTGTATAAATTAACTGTTTGTTTTGTTTGGTTCATTTTGACTTGATAGTTTGTGTTACGTAGGAGTCGTTTGTTAATTTAGATAAATGGCTCGGCCCGACGACAGATCCCTTTCGACGGGGTTCTTGAGGGACTGAGTCGAGAAAAAAAACCTGAAAAATTGTAGGCTCTTCTTGATGACGGATCTTTTAGACGATTTTCTTGAGGGAAGTTAGTCTAAATAAAACACCAAAAAGATTTTTTTTTGTTAGGTAGTGTAGCTACTCCCCCTTGGTTTTTTTCTTTAGGTCGCTGTTCTTTTTCAAGAGTTTAGCTTGAACGGGGCATAGGTAGTTTTTATTTTGTTTTCTTTTTTTCTTGATTTGTAGATTAGGGTTATGGGCTACGAGCTATAAATTGAAAGAGATCCCATAGCGTTGACACACCTGAACACAATAGACCCTAGAGTGTAACGCTTAGTCCTAATTGTTGAATCTCACTGAAAGTGCTTTAATTTGTATGTTTGTTACTGAATTGAATGCTCGTAACGGAACGTGTTGATGAGCTAATCTGAATGAGTCATATGCCATGTGTTGTGAGTATTTGTGTAGTCCATGTATTGTACTTGTGTCTAGAACTTGCCCGGTATGTGAGTTGAAGCGAAATCTTAGGTGATGCTTGGTTTGAAAAATGATTTTAGGCTTTCTTTGACCTTTTTGAGCTTTATTGCTGATCACAAATAAAATTTGTCCCTAGTTAACCCTTTTGAACCTTTAGACTTTTGTTTGGCACCCGCATTACAAGCTTATACCCGTTTTTTCTTAATTGACATTGTTTTAATTCTTTTACCTCTTAAAGCACTTTAATTGTGAGAGGAGCTCTAAAAGAAGTAAAAAGGAAATAAGTGTGGGGTGGCTTTTGAGTGGAACCAATAAAAGGATGAAAGTTTCACTTTTTTTGTAAACAAATACACCACTAGCGGAAATTGAGTGACAAGAAGGATAAACTGGAAAAAAAAAGATGAATACATTGTGCCTTGTTCCAGCTAGTGGGTATGAATTAATAGAGTGCTTAAAGAAAAAGGGAATATTTGTGTGATGATATTGTTTGTGAATGAGAAGTGGGTTGAGAAAAAAAATTTGCACTAAAAAAACTGCTCATGTGATGTGTTAAGGTGCTTAAGAGGTTGAGTCACTATTCTTAAATATATCCTACTCATCCCTTAGCCCACATTACAACCATGAAAAGTCCTAATTGATTTTAGACTGAGTGAGACTACATTAGTAGATATTTATATTAAGGGCAAGCTTATGGTACCAATTGCATGCATGTGACTTCGTTTGTGAGAGTGAGTGATTTCCTTGATATATGTGAGTATATAAAGTGTATGTGTTGGATTGAACTCATTTTCTGTTGATGTGATTGTGAGGGCATATGATTCGTGACGGAAAAGCAAGTCTTGACTTATGTGTAGAGTACTTTGAGGAAGTGTAAATATTGCATGGCACTTGAGAGTCGGCTTTGAGGCTAGGATTGTTCACTGCTAGGTGTAATGTATATATATTGTTCTAGGTGTAATGCATTAGGGAAAATGGTTGAGTGAAGGATTCTCTAGAGAGTATAGTTTGATTGATCGAGGGCTAGCAGTAAATTAAGTATGGGGTGTTGATAATCGGCGAAATCTAGGTGATTTAGCTATTATTTATGCTTCCGCTTGATTATATTCCAACGTAATAATATGGTCAATTGATGAAAAATAGGCTCTAATTGTGATTTGTATAAATTGCAGGATGAGGAGCTTATATGATGCTTTCAAGAGGCTATTGGAATGATTTATGAGTAAGAACGACCTATCGGAGCTTAGTGCGCACAAGGACGAGACAAAGAAATGGAAGAAATAAGGGTCCAGGCGTGCGAGCAGACGCTCGAACTCCTGCGCGAGTTCGCGCGTGTTAAGAAGGCTGAGGCAGAATGTTAGAGCAAACACGCGAAGGACGCGCGAACTCATGCGTGTCTCAGTCCAAAAAAGAGTTATTCAGGGGCAAAATTAAAAATCTGGAGAGAAACCCACTTAACCTGTATAAAGTCAAGCTCGCCCAATATTAAAAAATCAAGGTTTTCATAGGGTAAAGCTTAATTTTGAGAGTACTTTGGCAAGAGAAACAAGTGTGAGAGATCACCCAAAATATCGTTATTGTTATTCTCTTTTATTTTTCTTGCAATCTTCGATTATAAATCTTCTAGTAGTTTATTCCTCCATTGTTATGAGTAGCTAAATACCTTAATCTCTAAGGTTTTGGTCGAACCCGTTGGGGATGACTTGGTTATTTTATTAATATAGTTGGATTTGGTTGTTAATCTCTATTTATTCATCTACGTTTTGATTGTGGTTAGTTGAAAGGGCCTTCAATTATCCGTTCCTATTTATTATGTATCTACTTGAGAGAGAGTGCATATTTAGGTGATTGTATGAACAACATCACTCCCGGAGTATAGACGAGAGTCGTAACTGAGGGTTTAGAGGTTGGATTAGAGATAACGATACCTCGGGTGCAATCTAAGTGAACCGTATTGTGAATCTAGCTAGCGTAGCTTGAGAAAGTGCATCTAGTAAATTATTATAATTGGTTGAGAAAGATTTATGATAGTTGGAGCGTTCATGATTGATAGAGACAACTAAATCATAGTTATAAGAAATATACAACCAAGAAAATCAACAAGAAAACCATTGCCTTAGACCTTATTCCAATTGTTTACACATCAAGTTTAGTTAATTTTCAGCTGTTAATTACTTTCAGTCTTTAGTTGTTAGCAAAATCAACCATTGTGAATCAAAAAGTTTGGGGAAACGAATTTTGTGAATTTAGTAAATCGGACAATAGTAATTGATAGGTTAATTCTCTGTAGTTCGACTCTGGGCATAAATACTCAGATTATATTTACAACGCCCGCATAGTCTTTTACGAGACTCAATTGAGCTTGATCAGTATGCCTAATGAGGAAAATCTGAGAAGAAGTAAACGTCAACGGACATCTACTTCATTCGGTCTAGATTTTCTGACTCTCCTGCTAGAAAATGAGCCTCGTACCTTCAAGGAAGCAATGTCTGCCTCAGAAGCACAATATTAGAAAGAAGTTGTCAATAGTGAAATATAATCCATATTGAGCAACCATACCTGGGTATTGGTTGATCTTCCTCCAGGTAACAAAACAATGGGTTCTAAATGGATTTTCAAGAAGAAAATAAAAGACGATGATACTATTCACAAATACAAGGCAAGACTTGTTGTCAAAAGATTTAGACAACGAGAAGGTCTTGACTATTTTTACACATACTCGCCGGTAACAAGAATTACATCCATTCGGATGCTAATAGCGTTAGCCGCCTTGTATGGTCTTTACATCCATCAAATGGATGTAAAAACAACCTTCTTAAATGGCGATCTAGAGGAAGAAATTTACATGAACCAACCTGAAGGGTTTGTGGTTCCGGGAAAAGAAAAGAAGGTGTGTAGACTTGTTAAGTCTCTGTATGGATTAAAACAAGCACCCAAGTAATGGCATGCGAAATTTGACCAAGCAATGTTGTCAAATGGCTTTAAGATTAATGAATGTGATAAATGTATTTACATTAAGAACATTCCAAATCATATAGTCATTGTTTGCTTATATGTTGATGATATGATAATAATGAGCAAAGATATTACCGACATTCAAGCTACTAAACTTATGGTTGCTAGTAAGTTTGATATGAAAGACTTAGGAGTTGCCGATGTAATTCTAGGAATTAAAATCCAGAGGACTCCTTAGGGTCTAGCTTTGTCTCAATCACATTACGTAAAAATGGTACTTGAAAAATTCAAACACTTGGAATCTAGAAGTGCAAGAACTCCAATTGACTTAAACCATCATCTTATAAAGAATAAAGGTGAAAGCACATCTCAATTGGAGTATGCTCGTGTGTTGGGAAACTTAATGTACATTATAAACTGTACACGACCTGATATAGCTTGTGCAATAAGTAAACTTAGTCGATTCACAAGTAATCCCAACAAACATCACTGGGGGGGCAATGAAACAAGTTCTGGGATATTTGGAATATACCCAAGACTATACTTTGCACTACAATAAATATCTTGCGGTTATCGAAGGATATAGTGATGCAAATTGGATAACCGGCTCAACAGAAATAAAGTCCACAAGTGGATATGTTTTTACTGTTGGTGGAGGAGCAGTACCTTGGAAGTCTTCCAAACAGACGTGCATCGCTCACTCTACAATGGAATCAGAGTTTATAGATTTGGATAAAGCCGGTGAAGAAGCTGAATGACTTCGAAATTTCTTAAAAGACATTCCGTTCTAGCCAAAAACTTTGGCTCCTATATGCATACATTGCGATAGTGAGGCTGCAATAAGACGGGCTGTATAACGGAAAATCTCTTCATATACGACGAAGACATAACACCATTAGGCAACTACTTTCTAGTGGAATTATCACTATTAATTATGTAAGATCAAAGGATAATGTGGCGGATCCGATTACAAAAGGCTTAACTAGAGAGGGAGTTGAGAAATCATCTAAGGGAATGAGACTATGGCTGAGGACAAGTCAACATGGCAGTAACTCTACCTAGAATTTTGGATATTCGGAGATGTAGGTTCAAGGAGCTCAACAAAGTTGTGATTGACCGGTTCAACATTGTCAAAGTAAAATCTTTGGTCCCTTCTCGTGATGAAGACAATGTTCAGTAACAAGGATAAAACTTTACAAGTTCTTTAATGATTACCTAAGTTTGATCTGGTATTATTAAATAGTGTCAATCTAAAGGATTACATGTTTAGGAATCACCTATGTAAGTGTGAAGTGGAAGTCGCTTCAATGAGAATTCTGTAAGGTCAATTCTCTACGCACTTATGAAACCAGGCAGTGTTTATGGCATAAATGAGTACAACAATGAGAGCCAAAAGACGGTCAAGGATTGGTTGCGTGGCATATGGTTGTCTAGGTATACACTAAAGTTTGACGGTTCAAAGATATCAAATATACCGATTGACCAAGTATATCCAACATATGCTCACTACGGAAAGTTCAAAGGGAAACCTACTTATCCAGATGCAATTAATCCTTACTTACAAATCACACAATTTTCATCTAAGTTCGTTCTTGTTACAGTCATTCCCATTCATGTGGGAGATTATTGGACTTGAAGCCATTGGGCTTTAAGGACTAGAAATGTAAATTGGTAATTGGTGGGAAATAAAATGGAGAGAAATTAAAATTTGAAAAATTTGAATCAAGTGAGCTTTGTCAAATGAACTTTGTTCCTCATTGGTGAGGGACAACTACATTTGTGTATATATATATAGGATCACTTCTTAGAGCTCTTAAAAGGAGTTGAAGAGAATGAACCCTCGCGCTGTCGGCATCACTCGCTTAGTTTGGCTCGGCTTTGGCTTCGACTTGAGATTTGAATTTGGATTTGTCAAATGATCGATACGATTATTTTTTGGACAAAATTTATTTAATTAATTAAATGCCAGTCATTTTATTAACGGAATTAAGCCGTTGCTGAACGTTGCTTAATAGAATTAAGACTTTGCTGAACGTTGATTTCCCTCCTTAACAGATATTTTTTCCGAAACAAATATCACACCTATTCCGATAATTGCCTATAAATTCTGAGGCATGGCTTCTTTTTTCACTCACTGAAAAATTACAAAATTTCTTTCCTTCTGAAAAATCCCGTATTCTATTTCGCAGAATCTCTTCTAAATTCGTAAGTATGATTTTGCTCCGTTCTTTGAGTTCGTTGGTATCCTGCGGCTTGTATTGCTACTGTTGCAGGAAGGTTTATTCTGTTTCATCCTGGGAGGATTTAATCCATTACCTTGGCAACGTGTGAGGGGGTTAAAATTCCTTAAGGACGCACAAGCAAATTGTGGACTCGGAATATTTCTTATAGTTTACAATTTTTCCAAATTTTTTTTCTACTAACAGTCTTTATAATTTTGTGTTTTAACACAGTAACGAAAACAAGTTTGAGATCAATATGTAAATGCTAATAACTAAGAAAGATATTACCTCAATCTTCTCAAAAACATTACCCAAACCTTGGTGAGTCGTCTAACCTCTTGTTTCCGTTAGTGTGAGATAGCAGGTAACTAGTAAATTGTTGAGGTCCGTGCTAAGATAATCTGAACACCACCATCATAAAATTCAAATAAAACATAAACAAACTTTATGGAATTAATTTAATATTACTTATCAAAATTTAACTTTAGGCCACAAATTTTATCAAGTCTTCACTTCATTCGTCCAAGACAACCCCAAACTTTTAATAAAATCAAACATTAATAATAATTTATTTAAATTAATAGTAACAATTACATAAACTAAACCTCCGGATAAATTAATGGTTATTTTTGCCTCCAAAAAAAACCAAGAAAAATAATTTCCATAATCAAACCTCTCTTTCTTTCTCTCTTTTGGAAAAACGAAGGAGAGAAGAAGTGTTTGTCCCATGACGATTTTGGAATAGCCAATTCTTCATTCGGCTCTAGAGCCATCGTCCTTTGTTTTTTTTTGCTCTGCACTTCACATAATTCTCTTTTTTCCAATTTCCCACATCTAATTTTTTTTAATTGAATTTCTTTTACCAAAACATAAATTTTGGTTATAGGAATTTGAAAGTTTAAACGTTAATTCTTTTGTTCTTCTTCCTTCCTTTTCAAGCCTTTTCCCCAAAAACTTCTAATTATTTGTTGGAAAAATGGCAATTGGTGTATTCTGTGGTGTGGTTCCGTTCATATTCCGCAGGAAGCCTTCTGAGTTTAAGGTATTTTTTTCTATTTCTTTCATTTCTTGTTTACCTAATTTTTTCCATATAATTTTTAATATCATTAAAACATAACGTTGAATTGACGTAAAGTTTCTGCATTTGTACATGAGGATCCTTATCATATGAAAAGAAAAAAAAAAAGAAGTAAAAATTCAGCATTTTCATCTTTCTATTGTTCCATGCAAACATGAACGTGGTAATTTTCTTCCCATTTTATTGGATATCATTAAAGGACCTCTTTCGCAATTTTTTTTTTCAAAACCATGTTTCCGTTTTCTGGGTTGTTGCCGTCCTGGATACGAGTTCAAGCCGTAAAAACAACCTTTCATAAAAATGTAAGGTAAACTTGAGTATAACAAACTTAATGTGCTTTGAGTTCTTCCTTGCACATAGCGAAAACTTTGTGCACCGAGGTGTTCTTATACACTTAAAAAAGTAAAAACTACCTCAAAAAGTTTCATCAAATCAAATGAAGTCTTCATCAATTTTTTTTACATGAAAAAGAAAAAAAAAAAAAACTCATTCACATTGAACTTTGACATATCAATGATATTCCTGTTATAGAAGGGGACCCTAGAGCAATTAATGGTTAAGTCGTCTTCGTGTGACTTATAGGTCATAGTTTTAATTGTCCCCGTATGACCTATAGGTCGCAGGTTCGAGTCGTGAAATCAGTCGTTGATGCTTGCATCAGGGTAGACTGTCTACGTTAAGACCTTTTCCCAGATCCCACGTGAATGCGGGATGCTTTATGCACCGGACTTCCCTCTTAGTCATATTCCTGTTATAAAATAGCATGCTAACAGAAGTTAACATTATTTTTCAGGAAGAAGAGACTCGTAAGACAAGGAGATTACATACTAGAGTAATAAAGAAATTACCTTCTATATTAGTATCAAGAAAATATAAAGCAACCAAAGGTTCCAAAGTACGCAATTCATGTGGGGTGAAAACACCAAAAGCTGCAACTTTGCACAATTCAAGTGTAGCAAAAACAACAAAAAGTCCAACTTTTCATAATTCATGTGGAGTAGCCAGCAACTTCAGAATAATGACAGATATAAGAAACAAGATCCTCTCTTTGAGAGACTTGCTTGATCTTTCTCCTTGTGATGGCTCTGAATCTGCAAATGAGGTATTTCTTCAGTTACTTTATCTTCAAGGATTTATTTAGTTTTAAGCTATGTATACTGCCGAAGGGGAGCCTTGGAGCAACGGTGAAATTGTTTCTGTGTGACCTACAGGTCACGGGTTCCGAGTCGTAGAATCAGTCATTGATGCTTGCATCAGGGTAGGTTGCCTACATCACACCCTTGGGGTGCGGCTCTTCCCCGGACCCTATATGAACGCGGGATGCTTCGTTCAACGGGCTGCCCTAAGTTATATATACGGCCTTACTTCGTCACGTCAATTTTATCTATCATCGCAAATAACCTGTCTTATTTTCAAGATTACAAATCCAACATTTTAAGGAGACTTACCTAAAGATATTCTTTGGGTGACCTGATAACATAAAAGATTTCTTGCATTGACGGTGTATATGACTAAAACTCTTTATTTACACACATTACTTTGCATTATATATAAAATTACACTATCAGGATATTTTAACTTATCATAGCAGGTAACAAGCTTCATACCCCAAGCTACTAATAACGTTTCTTATGGACGGTTACCTGTACTTAAATGATCAAATAGTGTAAAAATTCTTTTATGTTGTCAGTGCATAGAACAGAACGAGAAGAGTCTCTTTTAACTTTTCTATTTTGGGCATGTTTCCTACAGCTGTTGATATCAACTCTGAGAGATCTACATAAACTGTATCCTTCAATCAACCCGAATTTTTCATTGGCAAAAATTGATGGAACAGCAATACATGAGGTTGTTTACTCCCTAAGTTGATCATTTTCAGTATATGTAGTACTATTTTTTTAAGCAAACACACAACTACTGTGCTAACCAAAGTTTCCCTAGCTAATTTTTCAGAAAGTGCGATGCTTTTGTGATATATTGAAATCAATCGGGCAAATGTGGACTGGAAATGATGAGTGGATGATCAAATGCAAAGAGAACTCACACAGTAAACTAAATGATTTTGAATATGGTATGATCATATCTGTAGTTTAATACTCCCTCCGTCCCAAACAGATGATACTTTTCAGATTTCGAGAGTCAACTTCTTAACTTTGACCATGAATTCGAACATAGAATCGTAAAGTTTTTTAAAATAAAATTAATATATTTGGAAACTAGATAAAAAGCACTATAAGTCAGAATAATTAACAATTCAAAATATTTAAAAAGGTATATGAAAAAGTCGTGGTCAAAAAACAACTTGTTTGACTCTCGAAATCCGAAAAGCATCATCCTTTTTGAGATGAAGGAAGTATTATATAGTGATATATTTTCTATTTTTCATCTTTTTCTCTTCGATATATGAGAGTCATAATTAATGATTTTTTTCTATTTCCAATTTAGTATCGGCATTGCTCGAAGATATTATTAAGCTAGCTAGTGAAAGGATAATACAAATGACGGATGAGGATGACGATGACGATGAGGATGAGCATGAGGATGATTACGAGGATATTGAGGATGATCAAACAAGAGATACAAGTCCTTCACCTGATGCGTTTGAGGATGATCAGACCACAGAAAGAAGTCCTTCACCTGATGCATTTGAGAGAGATTTTTCCGAGTCTTATTCAAGCAACAATACTTCTCTTTCGAGCTCTCCAACTTCAATCCTCCCCGAGATAATAACCAATGCTTCAAAGAAGAAAGCAAAGGCTTCTATCGCCGCGCCTCTTCGCCTATCACTCAAAGTCCAAGCAGTTGGAAAAAAGAATCCAATTGAGGTAAAGCACCTGTCGTTCCACATGTTTCCCAATGTAAATCAGGATTCAAACATAGAAGCAAAGCAAGATTTTGAATATAGTCAGGATTGTGAAATAGTGGACTTGCCAGAGATTCTACTGACTAACCTGGAGAATTTATCAGAAAATAGTGGAATATATTGGACTGGTGCATCAAATGGTCAACCCGTGCAAGCTCGTGTTACATTTGATGTGCTTTTACCTCCATCTTCAATTTCTAAGTTGCAATCAAATGTACCAGAACAGGCAGCAGTGCCACCTTCTCCATACATTTTATCACCAAAAATTATAGAATCACAGGGACCAACAACACCTGCACCCGATTCCACGCCCTCACCAAAGAGCGAGGAATCAACACCATCGTCACCAGCAGCCCAACCTACTACATCAGGAAACAGTGTAACACCTCCACCGCCACCTCCACCTCCACCTCCTGCCATTACATCAAAAAATAGAGCAGTGCCTCCCCCTCCGTTGCCGCCTCCCAGGAAATCAGAAATAGTACATTCATCTCCACGTCCACTTTCACCTCACAAAGTAGTAAGGGGTATGGTAACCTCACATCCACTTCCACCAAGGGCATCAAATGGAGCAACGCCAGCACCACCTTCGCCGAAGCCAATTGGAAAGGTAGCTACACCTCCACCACCACCAATGCCAATGGGAAAGAGAGCTACACCTCCACCATCACCACCTCCACCAATGCCAATGAAAAAGGGAGGTGCACCACCACCACCACCACCAGTGTTTGCAGGTGCCAAAAATCCACGACTTAAGAAAGCAGCCACTAAACTGAAAAGATCATCCCAAATGGGAAATCTTTATCGATCTCTTAAAGGAAAAGTTGAAGGATCTAGTTTAGATGGGAAATCAAAAGGGGGAAAGGGAAAATTTAGCGCTGCCTCAAAAGGAGGTAAACCAGGAATGGCTGATGCATTAGCTGAGATGACAAGGAGGTAATTAATCTTCTCGAAATTTCAAATCATTATTTGGTAGGAGGCAACATTTTCTTCTAACATTGTTTATATTTTATAACTATAAATTATATCTCACAGGTCAGCATATTTCCAACAAATTGAAGAAGATGTTAAAAATCATGCAAAAACAATCATGGAGATGAAAAAGGCCATTGCTTCTTTCCATACATCAGATATGTCTGAGCTCATTAGATTCCACAATTATGTAGAGCTCCACCTTGAGAAACTAACAGATGAATCTCAGGTCGATCTACATTTCTTATTTCTACCACATTACCATTTCAGGATGTCGTTAGCTTAAAAGTTTTTTTTTGTACAGGTGCTAGCAAGATTTGAAGATTTTCCTTTTAAGAAGTTGGAAGCTTTGAGGACGGCAGCAACTCTCTATTCCAAGTTAGATTCAATAGTCTGTACTTTACAGAGTTGGCAACCGGCCTCGCCTGTTAGCCAACATCTTGCTAGAGCTGAGAGGTACTTCAACAAGGTAGAAACTAAATCCCTGGACCTCAAACCTTCCCATGACTCACCTCCAATTTTAATTTCCCATTAACAGCTCTAACAAATAATTCTTTCATCTAGATAAAAGGAGATGTGGACTCTCTGGAAAGGACAAAAGATGAAGAATCCAAGAAACTAAAAACCCATAAAATCCATTTTGATTTCAGTATCCTTGTGCGCATCAAAGAATTGATGGTTGATGTTTCCTCAAACTGTATGGAACTGGCAATAAAGGTTAGCACAATGAAAATCACTCTTATATTAAATCTTGTAAATAACTGATACAATGTTTCGAATTTGAAATGTACTTTAAACATATTTCAATACGTCGATATGGAATGCATAGAATAGACGGTCTACCCTAATGCATGCATTAGTGGTTGGTTCCACGGCTCGATCCTGTGACCTATAGGTCACACAGAGACAACTTTACCGTTGATTTGGTTAACACTTTTTTGAAATAATGCTGTAATGTCGAATCAGGAAAAAAGAGAGGCAACGGCAAAGGAAAAAGATGGAGCTGCAACAACAAAAGAAGGGTGCAAAAAGGAATCAGCTCAACTGCTTTGGAAGGCCTTTCAGTTTGCATTCAGAGTGTATACTTTTGCTGGTGGGCATGATGAGAGAGCAGAAAAGTTGACAAAAGAATTGGCTGAAGAAATCGAGACAGGCCTTCATCGTTAGATAATTAGTTTCTGCCCCTTTTTTCTAAAACAAAAAGGAAACAAACGAAAGTCACTAGAGGCTGCAATATATTGGCATTGTTGATGTTATTCTTGGCAAGGGCCTTGTAAATGCTTTTTTGAGCTGTGATTTTCATGCTTATATATATGCTAGGAGAGAATTGCTAGACAAGACAATCATTATTTGTATAGACTGAGGGGAGTATTGAGCTAAAATCTAGCTTTGCCCTACCATTGTGTATACATACAATATATATCACAACTTAGTGACTGGTTTTGTAGCATGTGTATAGTAGCAGACTGTCTATTCTTTCCTTGTCAAACAAAAAAAAAAAAATACACATGTAACAACATATAGATTGCCCAGAGTCTAACTTCTATATACAGACATTATAACATTTCAGATAACAGATAAGTATCTTATGTGGTATTAGTAACTTGGAAACAAGGCACACAATGCAGCTACAACAGGTTAAAATACATAAAAGGGGCAGTCCGATGTATAAAGTTTCCCGCGTTCACGCAGAGTCCGGGGAAGGCTCGCACTCAAAGTGGTGTGAGATAGATAGCATCAGAGGCGGACCCAGGATTTATAGAATGGGGGAGGGGGGGCACCCTATCTTAATCCATACAGTTAACTCTCGCCATAGTGTATTTGATTGGTTATTTGGTTCTGCAATCTAGCGCAGTTCTCAAATGATTATATATGTTAACTTAGTTACATTATTCAACTTATATATACAAATTGATCATCCAATTAATTAACAAGTTTCAAGTTTGATTTAATCAAATTTTCTACTTCCATAAGAGAATTGTACGTTTTACTTGCATTTTATAAATTATAGATTACATCCGTTCTAACGATAATACAAATAAATAACAAGATGAGTAAAGTTAAATATAACATCCCTTTGACAGACAGTGTTCAAAAATGATGTGAATGAAATAGAAATAGATAGAGAAGACTTAAAGGAAAAGGAAAAAGGAGCAAAAGAAGAACGAAAATTGCAGCCGAAGACACTACCGGTAAGAAATATAAGAAACAAGGTAAGGGAAAAGGTGAAAAAATAATAAAAACAAAGAAATAACTCAGGAATTAAGGATGTACTGTTTCTCATACTCAAATTGTACAAGAGTTTACTATCTTCGAATTCAGAAAAGAAAAAAAGAAGAAGAAGAAAACGATCAGTTGCAGAAACCGGTTTCGAACCCAAGACGTCAAAACAATGGAAGGCGCTTGAGCAGGCTGCTCGACGAATGCTCTCTGGATAGCATACCCTAATGCAAGTATTAGTGATTGCTTCCACGGCTCGAGCCCGTGACCTATAGGTCACACTGGGACAACTTTACCATTACTCCAAGACCCCCTTCAACATGTTAAAATACATGCAAAAAAAATAAAATTGTCAGTATACATAAGTTAACTTCGTATGTATGTCGTCTATTTTTTTGTACAGTATTATTAGCGGACACTCTAACGTTTGCATTTGTCAAAAATGATAGCTCAACGTGGTTATGAATATAAGATACCATAGTTATTCCTTTCATTATCACCTGATTTCAACTTGCAAGCAGGAAATGCATATGATATCAGTACAAAACTCAGACACATACTATTTTTTTCCTTCTATTGATATTTGATTTTATCAATCCTACCAGAAATTTTAATATATTCCATCATTTTCAACAGTCAAAATGTGGTAGAACAAGTCAACACCATCACGTATTTCAAATATTACCTAAGTGATCATATGCAAGTAAACAAAAGCAGAACTCAAGTCTAGAGCTAAAAGAAACAGGGAAAAGCAAATAAACTCATTTAAACAAAACGACAAACACCTGGTGGGCTTCACCTCAAAAATGCCGATTGTTATTCCCTTGGGTAGCCATCTGTGTCTATTTTCATGTGGCAAACTTAACTTTCTGACACAGTTACTATTTAAACTATTTTGACCTGTTAATACTGCGACTTATAATATTTTATTAATTTTTGAATGTGTAAAATTTATTTCAAAAATATTTAAAAATAAAATGTTCAAATTCACACTGAAAATTAGTTAGCTTAAGCCTCCAAATTACATCATATAAAATGGAAGGGAGGAAACATTATTTATGAAAGAAAAAGATTTTACAAGAAAAACTAGTAAATTCACATTTGTTTTTTCAAATAAATATTCTCCTTACTTCAGTTTTATCCACCTTTCTTCCTCATTTTTTCACTATTCTTCCTTCTTCTTCTTCTTTTTTTTTTCCCTTTCTTCTTTATTTTTACCTTCTTCTTCTTCATTTTTTAACATTTTTTCTTCATTCCCCATATGAGTTTCCTCTGGAAAAATTCTCTCTCTTATTCCTCTCAAATGATTATTCTCTTTCTTGTTTAGTGTCTTTTATGTCTTACGTATATGGTTGAAAAATATCAATTTAAATCTTTTTAATAAACTCAACACTTGGTAGAGAATAAAGTTGAATCTCTTGAACCTAATTTGGATTAGAGAATATAATTGTTGGCAAATTAATTTTTTTTTGCAAAAAAAAAATTATGTAATCTTTTTTATATAATACAAGATGATTTTAAAGAAATGCAACACTATAGGTCTTATTTATATTTTTATTGTGATATAAGTGAATATAAATAAGGACTTATTTAATTGGAGTTGATTAGCATAAAGCACAATCACAATTAAACATAAAATTAACGTAATATATTGGATATTATTTTGGCCAAAACTCCTAAAATTAATCAATCATTCGAGAGTAATACATCTTGAATAAACTATATAAAAAGCCTCGTACAAACCAAAAGTTAATATAATTAGGCAAACGCACCTTTAAAGTCCAACATGAGATTTTAATATATAAGAGAATATTGTTCGGGGAAGTTTTGGGGACACAAAATAGTTTAAGTATGTAATTGACAAAAAAAAATAATTGTTTAGGTGGGTTCTAGCCATGCCTCTAAGAATACAATGAAGGATTTTTAATATGAAGGGCAAAATAGTTTTTTTTTCT
>MU785548.1:38547-116531 GCA_026770625.1 Nicotiana glauca
GGGAGGGGGGAGAGAGGTTACACCAAATAGTTTAAGTAGAAAACTAACAAAAACATAATAGTTTAGGGGGATTTTAGGATATTAACTCAACAAAAAAAAGGATAAAATTGAACATCCAAAATGTGAGATCCCCTTAAAACAGCTATTTTTGTCATTAGAACAAGAGTTAAAACTATTTTACTCACCAACCTAGGGGTGTACATAGGTTGGGTTGTTCGGCTACTTCAACTACCAAATCAAACTAATTGTGTCAGGCTATTAAATTTAAAGACCAAACAAAACCAACAAATGTCGGATTTTTTAATCTCGATTTCTCGGGTTTTTCGAATTTTTGGGTTTTTTATTTTTTTTCTCATAAAGTCTTCCTAGCAAAAATATAGAATTTATGCTCTAAATATTTATTTAATTATAATAAGACAAAACTATATAACGCATTTTTCAAGAAATAACATAAAATATGAGATGACTCATAGCATTTGTATTAAAATATTCAACAATGAAATTAATAAAGTCGCATAAAATATTAGTAACAATTTGATTTTGGTTTGGGATTTGAGTTACTAACATTTATGGCGTATAAAATTTATTGGAGCATTCAAAAATTATAAGTCCAAATTTGAAATAATACGTTAAAAGATAAAACTATAAAAATATTTAGGAAATATTCATAAACTATGCTACAATAAATATATTTTTATGTATTAAATATATTAAAAGCTTTTATACATGTAAAGTCAGGTTGGTTTGATTTCGTTTGACTTTTTCTAGTTGCAACCAAACCAAACCAATTATGGTCGGGGTTTTTTCCCAATACCAAAACAAATCAAACCGAACCATCGTCGAGTTTTTTTTTTACCGTTTTGACTCGAATTATCGGTTTGATGCGATTTGTCGGTTTCCTTTGTACGCTCCTACACCAATCAAACATCGAAAAATATTCTCCATTCATTAAATACGGAAGGATAAGTTTAAAAAAAAACAATTAATTTCTTTAGAAATACCTCTTAGGAAAACATTTCCCTAGGGGAACATTTTCCTTCTTAACAATAAAAACCATGCTATATGCATTTAGTTCTTTAGAATTTGCTTTACGTAATGTTTAACTTGACTTTTTGGATTATCGTTTATTATTCTTAATTATACACAATATAATGTTTGCTTTATATACGTATATATAAATATATTAATAGTGCATGCATATGAATGCATCGTAAAACAGATTAGCCGGCAACACATGGCTGCTCCAAAGACGATGGTTTATCTTCTTCTTTTGTTGGTTTTCACAAGTGATCTTTCTCTCTCTCCTCACTCGCGCTTATTTTTTATTTATTTTTCTAGTCGGTATGCATAAATTATATAATATAATAATTATATACTATTATACTATATTATATATAAATTATACATACATTATACGTCCGTCGCAAGGGTGTACAATTCAAAGTCTATCTTTTTTTTTTTTTTTATCAATAACAAGTAATATTATATCCTATAAAAGAGCAGCCCGGTGTACTAAGCTTCCACTATACGCGAGATCCGGAAAAAGGCCGGATCACAAGGGTCATCTATTGTATGCAGTCTTATCCCACATTTTTGCAAAAGGTTGTTTCCACAGCTCGGACTTGTGACCTCCTGATTGCATGGCAGTAACTTTACCAAATACATCAAGACTTCCCTTCTAATATTATACCCTATATATAGTATATTTTTCGACGGAGGATGTTTAGTTGACCACCCTTAGCTTGACCACATATAGTTTCACCTCTGGTCTGCCAACAACAACAAACCCTGTGAAGTTTCACACTTAAGAATCTGGGGAGGGTATGTATGCAGATCTTATCCCTACCTTCAAAAAAATAAAGAAACTGTTTACGAAAGATCCTCAGCTTAGGACTTTACCTCTGGTCTGCCAGCTACTTTTTAATTTAAACGGTTTCGTGTGCAACTATTTAGGTTAATTCTTCTTATCTAACTAATGAAATGAATATTATAACAGGTACATTACATGAAGTGGAAGCAAGGAATGTAGTGTATGTGCATTGCAACAGTGACAGTGACTGTGAGTTTATTTGTAACGAAGATTATATGATGGATCCATTTTGCTACAAACGCCTATGTGTTTGCGATAGTAATTATTTTTGCAAAAGTAAACTTGGTTGCAGCTTGAGAGGATTCGAATGTGATGATGGTGATATCCAATGTATTAATTACACGTGTCAATGCCCAGAAAAAGTGTAGTGCTAGCTGTGTCTAAATTATGAGTCCTAATTATACATATTACCGAACTACCTCGGCTTGTAATTTTGACTCTAAATATAATACATTAAAGTAATATCTAAAACATCTATATGTCATAGGTAGATAACTTTATTGTTGTTCCACGGCCTCTTCAACATGTTAAAATACATATATAATGTAAAAAATAAAAATTATACTATCAATATATATAAAATAAATTCGTATGTATGTCGTCTATTCTTTTATACATGAGTATTATTAGCGGGCAATCTTAAGTTTGCTTTTGTCAAAAACTGATAGCTCAACATGGTTATAAATATACAATACCATAGTTATTTCTTTTATTTTCTGTAACGACTCAGCCGGTCGTTTCATGTGTTACCGTTCCATTTTTTTCATTTCTGCTTCTTATTGTCTTGTTCAGCTGTATTATGTGTTATCGGGTTGGTTGGATCGGGTTTGGAGAGGTCTTGGTAAGGTTTGAGACACTTAGGGTGTGTTTGGTATGAATGAAAATATTTTCCGGAAAATGTTTTTCAATTTTCTCATATTTGGTTGGCTTACATATTTTGGAAAATATTTGTTTCATCAACTCATTTTCCTCCAATTGGAGAAAAATATTTTTCCTATCAAGAGAAGGGGAAAACATTTTCCAAAACTCCTTTTCAAGCTTCCCCACCCTATTCTTTACCCTCACCAACCCACCCCACACCCACCTAACCTCAACCCATGCCCTCTCTTGAAAAATATTTTTTTTGTCACAACCCATCCACCCCCTACTCCGCCAAAAAAAAATTTACCTTTTTTTTTTTTATAATTTTCAAATTTTTGTTCCCCCTCCCCAGCTGCTCCCACTCCCGCACAATTTTTTTTTTAATTTTTTTTATTTTTTTCTGCACCCCAACCCCTCTTCCCCGCCACCCCCGGTGCCCCACCCCCGTGAAAAAATATTTTTTTTTAATATATTTTCAGTTTTACTTTTTTCATCTTTCGTTTTACAAGTTCAAAATTTTACAAGTTCCAAAGTTATGAGTTCGAAGGTTTATGTGTTTCAAAGTTTACGGGTTCGAAATTTTGCGATTTTCAAAGTTTTGCGGTTCAAAAGTTTATGAAATTTGTGGGTTCGAAAGGTTGTTGGTTCGAAAGTTTTTGGCTTCATGTTTATCGTATCAAAATTATTTATGGATACTCTTGCGAAAATATTTTCCTTTATACCAAACACACCCTTAGTCTCTTTTGCGTAATCTTAAGTTGAAAAAGTCAATCGGATATTGACTTATGTGAAAAAGGGCTCGGGTGTGAATTCCGATGGTTAGGATAGCTTCGGAGGATGATTTGGGACTTAGGAGTGTGATCGGAACATGTTTTGGAGGTCCGTGGTGGATTTAGGCTTTAATTGGCAAAAATGGAATTATGGCGTTTTCCGGTTGATAGGTGAGATTTTAATATAGGGATTGGAAGGGAATTTCGGAGTTGCAGTAGGTCCGTTGTGTCATTTGGGATGTGTGTGCAAAACTTCAGGTCACTCGAACGTGTGGTTTGATAGACTTTTTGATCAAAAGCGTAATTCAGAAGATTTTCGGAACCTTAGGCTTGAATCTGATGTGATTTGGTTGATTCGATGTTGTTTGAGGTGTTTTGAAGATTGGTATAAGTTTGGATAGTGGTATATGACTTGAATGTGCTTTTGGTTGAGGTCTCGGAGGCCTCGGGATGATTTCGGATGGTTGACGGAAGATTTTGAGTTGAGTTTGGCAGCTGAAAATTTTCTATTGATGTCATAACCGCACCTGCGGCTAGGGGACCGCAGGTGCGGACTCGCAGAAGCGTAGATGGAGCCGCAGATGCGGCAAAGAGGGAGGTCAGATGGAACCTCAGAAGCGACTACTGGAGCGCACTTGCGATAGCGCAGATGCGGGCATTTAATCGCAGATGCGGAAATGGACTTTTAAGTGAAAATCATAGATGCGGTGGGTTCGACCGCAGAAGAGGAAAAAGGATCGCAGGTGCGGAATCCTTGGGTTAGAAAGTATATATTTCATCCTTCGCGATTTTCAGCCTTTCTCCATCATTTTTAAATCGATTTTGGAGATTTTTTGGGATTTTGAAGAGGGAATCCAAGGGAGCTTCATGGAGGTAAGATTATTGAACATAAAACTCGTCCCAATGGTGTTATTTCATTGATTAGGCTTGAAATATACGGAAATTAGTGGGTAAATATTGAAGAAACTAGGGCATGTAGTTGGAAACCAAAACTTAGGGATTTGAGGGGTCATTCGTTGTTGGATTATTGTAAATTTGGTATGTATGAACTCGTGGGAGGATAAGAAGTGTGTTGATATATTTTTTGTCGGATTCTGAGGTGGGCCTGGGGGTCGGGTTGGATTAATTTCGAGATTTGTGTTGTAATTTGATTATTTTCGTATGGGCTTCGTTCCCGTAGCATATTTTGACGTCATAATTCTGTTTTTGGATAGATTCAATGCGAGTTGAGGCCGAGATGAGAGGCAAAGACATCGGGGGCTAGAGTTTGGACCGGATAGAGGTAAGTAATAATTATAAATGCTATCATGAGGGATGTGCTACTTTAAGGTGACACACATGCTAGATGACGAGCGTGGGGTCATGCATCGTTGGGGATTGTGACTTAGTCCGTCTCGTATGATTGTTTAACTGCGTATTTGATTGAAAATTGTCTGCTATCGTCATGTTTTGGGCTGAATGCCATATTTGGACCTCGTGCCAACTGTTTTGAACCCTAAGGGGATTTTTACTAGTATTCCTCATTGTTTTAGTTTCATATTTGTACTCAGTCATGTTGTATTCTACTATTTTCATAACTCATCCATATTTACTCTATTTTGACATCTTAAATAATATTTTGGGCTGAGCATCATAATTTACTTTACCCGAGTGGCTTTTAGAGATTTCTGACCGAGTAGGGCCGAGGACCTGTGTTGTGAGGTTATTATGGGATCGGGCTGCGCGGCGCAGCAGTATTGTACTGATTTATGATTGTGAGGCCGAGGGCCTGAGTTGTTATGCCACGATGTGGCTTGATATGAGGCCGAGAGCCTATTTGATTATGCCAGGAGAT
Source organism: Nicotiana glauca (assembly GCA_026770625.1). Classification (NCBI taxonomy): domain Eukaryota; kingdom Viridiplantae; phylum Streptophyta; class Magnoliopsida; order Solanales; family Solanaceae; genus Nicotiana; species Nicotiana glauca. Next base: position 43,883 of record MU785548.1, read on the forward strand.
GGCTTGATATTGCGATTGAGCCATAAGGGGGCCCTCCCGGAGTTTGTACACCCATAGTGAGCGCGGATACCCAGTTTGTGATACGATATAGTCCGAGGGGCTGATGTTGTTCCATGTTATTGCCCGATATGGGCTGATACAAGTGATTGTGAGATAGCCTGAGGGGCTGGTTCTGTTGGTATGTTGCCCAAGGGGCTGATTTATGTTTCTATCTTTCCTCCATGTTTTCATTCACTCGTTTGAACTGCTAAAAGATGTTTTAAAGAGGTTTTTACTGAACTAAGGTGTTTCTACGAGCTTTTACTGTTTTATTGCATTGTTCTGGTTTTAGACTGCCTCGTTGTAGCATTTTGCTGTGTTTTATGTGTTTTTTTATCGCTCAGCTGCCTTTACTTTTATTACTTACTGGGTTGGTGTACTCACATTACTCCATGCACCCTGTGTGCAGATCCAGGAGTCTCGAGTCATGCTAGCGAGGGCTGATTGCTTTCTAGCAGGTTGTTCGGAGTTGACTAGGTAGCTGCTCGTCGTTCGGAGCCCAGTGCTTCTCCTTCCTATCCTTATTTTCCTTTGTAAAGGATTTGTATTAGACTACGTAATCTCTTCATACTCTTAGACGGATATTTAGATACTCATGGGTGGTGGCACCCCGATGTCGGGCTTTGTTTGTTTTCGCATTTGTTATATTTCACTCTATTTTTGGAAGTTTTCACTTATTAATGGCTTAATTACAAATTATTATAACTGTTAATTGGTTTGGTGATTTGTGTCGGTTGGCCTTGTTTCACGATAAACGCCATCACGACCGAGTCCGGTTTAGGATCGTGACATTTTCACCTGATTTCAACTTGCAAGCAAGAAATGCATATGATATCAGTATAAAATTTTGATTACATACTATTTTTTTTTCCTTCTTTTGATATTTGATTTTATCCGTCCTTCCAGAAATTTTAATATATGCCATCATTTTTAACATTCAAAATGTGTAGATCAGCATATCAACACCATCACGTATTTCAAATTACGTAAGTGATCATATGCATGCAAACAATAGCATAACTGAAGTGTAGAGCTAAAAGAAATAAGGCCGTGCATGAATGAGCTTAACGGGACAGGATATATAGCACGTGGTTCGTCTACTGTTATAAATCTTCAAGATTTAGCTTTAGTCTGTGTCTCTTTTCATGTGGGAAACTTACTATGTGACACAGTTACTATTTAATAGTTAAAGCTTCTTTAATCATGTTTTTGCAAATAGTTAAACAGTTATTGTTACTTATAATACTTTTTACTAATTTTTAAAAATATAAATTTTATTTCAAAAAAATTAAAAATTCTTTGTTCAAATTCAAACTGAAAATTAGTTAGCTTAAGCCTCCGAATTACAACATATAAAATGGAATGGATGAAACATTATTTATGAAGAAAAAGATTTTACAAGAAAAACTTGGAAGTCATATCAAATCCCAAAAACGGCACCAAACATCATAAACATTGTACTCTTGTCACAACCCCCGGTATTGGCCTAAAATTGACGACTTGGTAACGGTGGATAAACAGGATCGAGGACAGGGTTGATCATGGCGTAATAGTGGGAAGCCGTCCTCGAGAAGACTATTGTCGAGGACGGGCAGCTGGGGTAGAGAAAAAACGGTAGGATAGGTTCAGAAGTGGACCCAACTTATTATTTGTACTTTTTAAGGTTTCTTAAAAATACCCCTTATAAATAGGAAGAGATAAAGAACAAAATGGAGATCTTGATTTTTCGATAAAGATATATTGTAAAAGGGCTAACCAGAAAGGAGATACAAAAGTTATCTTGTTCACTGATTATTTTATTGAAGCACACGTTGTTGAATCTTTGTTCACAAGATCCAAAAATTTCTTATCCATCCTCACTTCTCATTTTCTACATCGCTGACAAGAGAAAAGACCATCCAAATTATACAATAATTGGGTGGTAGATTCTTTCTTATTATACTTATTGCCATTAACTATATTCATTGCATGTTCATGTTGTAATATCCATTGATAATCATTGAGTACAAACCAACTATTTAACACTCTCAAACGTCGCTCATCTTACCGATAACCTACACTATTTAATCTAGAACTTATTAATTTAACTAAGATTCACCTTTTATTTTATCATTGATTAGTTCAATCAAGAGCTCAATATTTTTTGGTCAAATAATTTGGCGCCGTCTGTAGGGACTTTTTACTTAAATTTTAGTTTCTTCTAGATCATAAAAAAGGGACAACCATCTTTTCCTCGTTTGCACGAACTAACACTGGCAGGAAAATGAGATGAAAGACAGAAAGTAATAATGGGTGTCAGTACCAACATCTTAAACACCATCAATGAGAATGACGTAGGAGACGATGAGAATATGACACCAAGTGCTACACCTAGGCGGAGTGGTTCAACTCCCCCCACACAAGTGTAACCGCTTCACGTGAAAGGGAAGCTTCCACGTCTACAACTTCCAACGGTAAAACAATTACTGGAGGAGTGGCTAACAAATAACCTAAACACCATACTCGACAAACCGTTCAAAGGGCGAGTAGAAACATTGCACAAACAGATACCACAACGACCATCGATGAACAACCCACTCCCCCAACAGGTAACACTCACACCGCTGTTGATGCAGGTAATAACGCACTTGTAGCCATTCTAAAGAAAATGGAAATGGAAAACGAGAAAAAATACACCGTGACCAGATGAGAGAACATCAAGAAAGGGTCAATAAGATACTGGGCGCCCCAAAGCTGCTACCAAAATGGAATGTTGGCCGATTTATCGAACAACCGTACAGCGAGGAGGAGGCTCCGAATGCCATACCAAAGACCTTCAAAATTCCACCGTATCTGAAGATATATGACGATACCACAGACCCCCAAAATCATATCATCCATTACGTCACAGTGATAAAGGTAACGACCTTTCAAAGGAACATGTACCATCAATGTTACTGAAGAAGTTCGGCGAGACCCTAACGGGAGGAGCCTTAACCTGGTACTCATAATTACCAGCACGTTCAACAACAACGTTTGAAGAAATGCCCGACAAGTTCGTCACCATCCACGCAGGGGATAAGAAGACGGAGGCCTGGGTGAATAATATATTAACCGTTAGTCAATCGCATGGCGAGGGACTCGGGGACTTCCTTGCTCGGTTTAACAGGGTAAGAATGAGCTTACCAAGTGTAACAGAAGGGATGGCAGTGGCAACTTTCCAAAATGGGTTGAACAGGACTGGGTCGAGAGCGACTAGAAAGTTATTGAGCAGGCTTACGAAATATCCTCCCACCACTTGGGAAGAAATTCACAATGCCTACTGTACCGAGGTGAGAACATATGAGGATGATCTTAATGGTCCAACCCACCGGTCAACATCAGTTCAAATGGAGTCGAGGAAAGATCGTCATAATGATAGTCGAAGAGATTAGTCAGGACCATGCCTCAACCAAGACAGACATCAAACCTACATCAGAACAGCCATCCCACCATCTCTCTGACATGCAGAAGGGTCGTCTAGGCTGCACACATGGATTTAGCGAAACGAAAGAGGTATGCCTCCACTCTTATCTGCTCACAATTTTTGTGTTCCACTTCAGAAATAGTGTGCGCACTAGAGAAGCTTGGCACAAAGGTGAAGTGGCCATAAAAAATGAAGTCCGACCTATGCACCAGAAAGTCAAACGTCCTCTGTAAATTTCACCAGGAACGTGATCACAAAATTGAGGACTGCATAGCCCTGCGGCAAGAAGAAGTGAACATGCTAAACCAACCACGAATTAGAACAACCCCAAGGCCCTCCAAAGCCACCCTTCCCCGCCCGCACCATCCAAATGATTATCAGCGGAGGTGATGAATCAGCAATCAACTACGTGAAGTTTACCACCATACATAAACTGAAACGGTCGATCACCCACAAATAGGATGATGACCTCGAAGATAGAATCATCTTCGATAAGTCAGATACCCACAGTTTGAGTTCCCCTATTTCGATACTCTTAACATTACTTTACGTATTTTGGATACTGATGTAAAAAGAATAATGGTAGACGACGAAAGTGGCACGTGTATTATCCACTCTCAAGTTCTCACACGAATGAGACTCGAGGGCAAGATAGTACCACGTTGCATAACGCTAACAGATTTTAACAATGTAGTTGAGAGAACCTCAGGAGAGCTAATGCTGCCCGCTCTGGCTAGGGGAGTCACCCTAGAAACAACGTTCCATGTCATGAACCAGGACACAGCTTACAACGGCATCATAGGGCGACCATGGATACACTCCATGAGGGCCATCCCGTCCAGCCTGTATCAAGTTCCAACTCCCTAGGGATATTCAGCATCTGAGGCGAACAACGTACAACTCAAGAATGTTATCGCATCGCTCAAGATTATGCATACACTAAACAGTTAAAAGGAACACACTCAGAAGCATAGCAATTACAAAAGTCGGGGGCCGAACTCGACACACCAAAAGACATCATCAGGGACCCCGACATCGTGGAAGCCGTAGGGTCAACGGTAGAAGACCTCAACCCCATCTAGCTAGATAACAGTGACAACAGCAAAAAGGCTTACATCGGTCACAAACTCTCAGAACCAAGTAATTTTCATAAATTTTGTATTGACAATGCTGATTTGTTCGATTTCTCCTATGCAGATATGACAGGTATCCCAAAGACGTTGCCACACATAAGTTAAACGTCGATTCACTCTACCCTCCAGTGCAGAAACGAAGAAGAAAATTCAACGCCACAACTGAGGCCATCAGTGATGAGGTGTATAAGCTACTCGCCAATGGTTCCATCCAAGAATCAAAATATCCCTAATGGTTCGCCAATGTAGTTATGTTGAAAAAGAAAAACGGAAAGTGGTGGATGTGCGTGGATTTCACGGACCTAAACAAGGTATGCCCAAAATAATATTTTCCGTTGCCTCATATCGATCAGCTCATCGACGCAACAGCATGGCACGAGCTATTGAGCTTCTTGGATGCCTACTCAGGTTACAACCAAATTCTTATGGAGGAGGAGGACCAAGAAAAGGCATCTTTCATCACCCATCAGGGAACGTACTATTATAGAGTCATGTCGTTTGGGTTAAAGAACGCAGGGGCGATTTATCAAAGGTTTGGTCACCAGGATGTTCAAGGATCAACTCGGCTAAACAATGGAAGTTTAAATCGACGACATGTTGGTCAAATCAAAAAAGAAGGAAGATCACATCGACCACCTGAAAGAGGAATTCGGTATACTAAGGCAGTACGACATGAAACTGAACCTAAAAAAATATGCCTTCGGTGTAACTTCGGGCAAATTCTTCGGCTTCCTGGTATAACAAAGAGGCGTCGAGGTCAACCCCGACCAAATTAAGGCCATTGAGGGAATACCTGAAGTATTAACCAGCAAGAAATAGGTGCAAAAGCTGATTGGCCGTGTAGCTGCCTTGTCGAGATTCATCTCACGATCCTCTGACAGGTGCCACAAATTCTTTAACGTGCTCAAAAAAGACAACGGGCTCCAGTGGAACTGAGAATGCATCGAGGCCTTAAGAGAGGCATACTTGTTCTCGCCCCCGCTACTCTCCAACGTAGAACCTAGCGAACATCTCCTAGTATACTTGGCCGTATTACAAGTCGTGGTAAGCGTGGTGTTGGTCCGTGAAAATAAAGGTACGCAATCTCCAATCTATTACATTAGCAAAACCCTGGTCGATGCCGAAACAAGGTACCCTCACCTCGAAAAATTGGCCTTAGCATTGGTTATATCTTCACGAAAGCTTAGACCCTATTTTCAATGCCACCCCATATAGGTGGTGATGAGCTTTCCCCCTACGAAGCATCCTACATAAACTCGAGCTGTCGGGAAGATTGGCCAAGTGGGCCATAGAATTGAGAGAGCACGATATAACATATCAGCCACAAACAACGATAAAATCGTAGGGGCTCACCGACTTCGTCACAGATTTCAGTGCCAAAATAATGCCTGAGATCGATTAGGAAACTTCTGGTACCTCTCCCAGGCTACCCGCCCTATGTATCCTATACACCGATGGCACATCCAACGCGTCAGGATCTGGACTGGGACTCGTACTCGAGGTCCCGATAGAGAAAGTTATTCGTCAATCCATACGGTTTCCCGATATGACTAACAATGAGACCGAGTATGAGGCTGTAATTGCAGGACTAAGATAGCTCTCAAATACGGAGCACGACGAGTCATTTTCAGATGCGACTCATAACTCGTTGTCAACCAAGTCATAGGGACTATCCAAATCAAAGAGCAGAGGCTAAAAAAGTACCAGGCAGAGATTCATAAACTGATGCCTAAATTCGATGAATGTCGACTTGATCAAATACCTCAAGCACAAAACATCGAAGCAGATGGCCTCGCCAAATTAGTAGCAGCCACAAAAATATTACATAAGAAAACATGGTCACCCTCCTCCACTCATTAATAGACCAACTTGAGGTACACATTGTAAATCTGACTTGGGACTGGCGCAATCGTATTATAACATATTTGCAGGAGGGAACACTCTCATATGACAAAAAGGAAGCCAAAAAGCTTCGAATGTAGGTGGCCAGGTATAACATCAAAAACCACGAACTATACAAAAGAACATTTGGAGGCCCCTTAGCAAAAGCCCTAGGCCCAAACCAAACAAGACGTGTCCTCAAGGAAGTACACGAAGGCCACTGCGGTGCCCATACCGGCAACCGGGACCTCGTTAGATGCCTCATTCGGGCGGGCTATTATTGGCCTAAAATGAAGAAGGAAGCCACCGACTACGTTAAGAAGTGCGAGCGATGCCAGAAATATGCTCCTATGATACACCAAGTAGGCGAGCACCTCCACTCGTTACATCGCCATGGTCATTCATCGAATGGGGAATGGACATTATCGAACCCCTTCCAGCACGTCGAGGTAATATACAATTTCTTTTGGTTTTACCTGACTATTTTTCCAAGTGGGTGGAAACAGGTGCATTTGTCAAAATACGCGAACAATAAGTTATCACATTCATATGGAGAAACATCATATGCTGCTTCGGCATCCCCAAAGAAATCAGCTGCAACAACGGATCATAATTCATCGAAAAAAAAGACTTCCGAATTCTTCGAAAAATGGCACATCAAGCGAATACTCTCCAGGGCATATCACCCTGATGGAAATAGCCTGGTCGAATCCTCCAATATAAAAATACTGAATATATTGAAGAAAAAGCTTGAGGATGCCAAGGGACTATGGCCGAAGTTACTAACAGAAGTATTGTGGGCATATCACAGCACGCCAAAAACAAGCACCGTAGAAACGCCATATTCATTAGTCTACGGGACTGACACCATGATACCAATCGAGGTCGGAGAAACCAGTTTGAGATACTCCAATGAAAGTGGACCAAGCAATGACGGGAATAGGAAAGAAGACGTTAACGAAGTAGAGGAACGAAGAAACATGGCTTACATAAGAATGGTAGCCCAAAAACAACAAGTAGAACAGTACTACACCAAAAAAGCCAAAGTACAACCACTCAAAGTTGGAGACTATGTACTCAAGGCCAAAACACAGGCAAGCAAAGATTTGAGAGAAGCCAAACTAGGAACCAATTGGGACGGGCCATACGAAATCACGGCATCAGTACACAAAGGATCATTCCAACTAGAAACAATGGAGGGAAATCTACTACAAAACAATTAGAACTTCGCCCACCTCAAATACTTCAATTTTTGAAAACTGACGCCCCTCAAGTCGTACTCTTTTTCCCTCACTTGGGTTTTGTCCCAATTGGGTTTCTCGAGGAGGTTTTTAATGAGGCGACGAATGGGACGTCTCGAAGTTCAAGTATAGTTCATCGCCCCACATGCTGATTATTTCTCCAGGCCGAACGATGAAGGGAATAGGTACGCATGAACTTCTCCAGTATATTTATGAAACAAATAGAAACATGTAATATTCTCCAATGAATGAAATAAAGAAGCATCTTTACTCTCCACAAAGTCTTTTTACACCTTACATTAGACTTGCTCAAATTACTTTACATTCGACTTGCTCAAATTACTTTGCATTCGACCTCGCTCAAATTTTTCGACATTCGACTTGCTCAAATTACTTTACATTCGACCTCGATAAACATTTTTCGACATTCGACTTGCTCAAATTACTTTACATTCGACCTCACTCGAATTTTTTGACATTTGACTTGCTTGAATTACTTTAAAGTCGACTTGCTTGAATTATTTTACATTCGACTTGCTCAAATTACTTTACATTCGACCTCGCTCGAATTACTTTACATTCGACCTCGCTCGAATTTTTCAATATTCGACTTACTCGAATTACTTTACATTCGACTTGCTCGAATTACTTAACCTTCAACCTTGCTCGAATTTTTTGACATTCGACCTCACTCAAATTACTTTATATTCGACCACGATCGAATTACTTCATATTTGACCGCGCTCGTATTACGTCATATTCAACTTCGCTCGAAATACCTTACATTCGATTCTGCTCGAACACTAAATGCAAATAGCCAAAAAGTCGGGGACTTCACAGCATAGCAAGAAAAAAAAAAGAGAACAAAAATCTGGAAACACAGAAAAAGACAATCATTCCATTTCAATCGTCAAATTACATTTTTTTACAGAGGGGTTCGAGAACGCCCTTACAAAAATAGCGAAACAAAACTAAAAACTAAGTACAAATAGCTTCATGCTGCATCATTCCCATCGGCGTACTCATCATCATACCAAGGATCAAAAGCGAGTCTATCTGCACCGTCTTCATCTTAATCTCCACCAGGCGTACCAAGGGTGTAACCACAAGCTTCACGGGCCGCACATGCCTTGATATAGGTGCCCTCAAGTTCTTCTTCAAAAACTTTCCTGACGGCCTTAAAATATTTATACATGTCAAGTTGAGCCTCGGTGTGAACCCACATCTCGTACAAACACACTGAGATTGGTAGAAGTATGAGACGTAGACGGCTATGACTGCCATTGTACCTTCTCGGCCTTCAAGACAATGACCTGCTCGTTCAACCCAGACTGCTTCACCTCTAAACCCTAGATCTGTTCCTCTAAGCTCGCCGCCTTAAGCGTCGATGTCTCCACCTCATTATCCCGTTCAGACCTACAAACACGGAGGACATCTTCTAAGGTTGCCACTTCAGCCATACCAGCCATTCTGCCTTTCTCAGTGTGACTCAGTTCGTCGATCTTGGCTCTTAGCTCGCCCCTTAGATCGACAGCCCTCACCTCCTTCTGCTTTAGTTAGGCTGTTAAGGATGCCACCTGTGCTGGAAGGTCAGCATTCTCAGATATCACCCCCTTGCTCACCTCGAGCTCATCCTCCTTGGCCTTTAGAGCAGCCTCAAGCTCACTGGACCTACCGATGGCTCTCATTAGCTCATCATCCCTCTCCCTTATCTCCTCATCTTTCTTCGTCAACTCAACATCTTTCTGTTTAAGCCTGTCACGAAGCAATTGAAATTTGCCATCCTGGGTAAAGACGTCAGCCAGTGTTCGGTGCTTATTACGGTACTCCTTGTACTTGGAGGTCACCTTCTTAAATATGGTCGTCCTCCGCTCCTCCCACCGGTCACGATCGATCCCCAAGAGTCTGACATGAAAAAGAGAGGAGTTAGTCTGAGCAAACTACACTTGTGAAACAAATCCTAACATTAAAAGGAACTTACTCACAAAGCCATGCCAGATATACTCAACGATAACTCTGCATCGCTCATCGCCAGTAGGGCTGTGTTTTCAAAATCCACGCACAGGGGAGCTAAGTGGCACCGATTATTTTGAATTGGACAAAAGGTGGTAGCTCACGATAATGATTACGTATCGGTTAGGACCCTCCATCCTTATCTCCACACGAGTATTCCTATCCAAGAAGGTTTGTACCTTCTCAGGGTCGACATCCGAACCAGAACTGTCACCCTCGTAGGGACCGCTCTATTCCCCCCAGCCACCGATGATGCACCACCTTCTATGGCCTATATAAACTCTATGCCATCACGAACCCCCTCAACCCCAGAGAGCCTCCTCTCCATAATGGCACCCACCGTGAAAATGGTCTCTACGTCTAGTGCAAGCGCAGACGCCGCTTCTAAAGTAATGCCTTTTTCTAGCTTGACATCGCGGCAACGACCTTCCTGATTTCCACCCTTCATCTTTTTCTAGACGGTGACACCTCGCCGTCAGATGGTTTATCTACAAGATGATAGATGGGCCGAGAAGATATCTCATCGCTCACGACAATTGTTTGAGGGGCAGAGTCCTTATCGGAAAAGCCTGAGTACGACCTCCTCGAGCAGACTCGGCTAAAGCAAATTGCATCCCCGCCGACGTGATGGCTTGGCGGAACGCCGGCACTAGAACCTTCTTCTTGGAAATTTGCCGACCTAGCACTAAAGGGGGGTTGCATCAAAGAGTAATGGTAAACAATAAAGTTGGAGAAAATGACACTTACTGGATGGGATCTTAGGTCCAAAACTCTTGTGAAAGGACGTCCAATCACGAATTCCCATGATGTGAGGTAATACGCGAGCCACCCAATCTTCCATATCAATGATAGGAGAAGGTGCACGCCTCTTAGCTGAACAACAAGGAAGCCGCCAGTGAGCCAAAAATGAAAGGACGAAAGAATATAACAAGCATACGGTGAGACACTTAGGATTATAGTTCCACTGCTCGGAAAACCCAGTCGGGTCCACTACCAGGTGCTCGGTCTTGATGAAGAAGTACTTATGCCTGAACTTCTGATTTATTTTCTTATCCATCCTGACCACCAACCCTCTGTTCCACAATATCGTAGGTGTATCAGAGTACCTCTATAAAAACTAGGAGAAAACAAATGCAGCAGGTGGCCAACGTCAACCTCACATTCCGCTAACTCTGCATACTTCGTTAGCATCAAGAAAACTTTATACAAATAGGGGGAAGGTTGCACCGGGCAAACATTGTAAAATCTGTAAAACTCCTCCGCTAGCAGAAGGAAGGGAGAGTATAGACAATCAAGAATGGATAGACATAGAATGCACAGTATCCTGGTTGATGAACCTCCACAATGTCATTTACGGCCAGAACAATTTCGACATGGGGACGAATGCGATATTTGGATCGAGATCGCTATGTTGGGCGGTCCCGTCTCTGAAAGTCTCTGAGCAGGAGTAGGAGCAGGCTCCTTCGAAAAATATTTCCTCGCCAAAGGGTTTTTTGGGACTATCTCCTCCACGGTAGGGGAGCTTTCATCCTCTTCAGTAATAAATTCCTCACTGCCTAGATGGAGGGCCACCGATAATAGAGTGGCAACGAAAACCTCATCGTGAATTTGAGGAGATTGTGAAATATTTCAGCAATGAAATGTGTGCAACAATGTCTTACGAATGAGACAATAACTGGGCAAGAAAGAAAGGAATAGAACTAAAGAAGTTGTGAGAAATCGAAAACAAAAATTAGAGAAGAACAATACTCATGCAAAGTAAGGAATGGGGAAAACTTCCGAAAAATGAAACCCGCCACCTATTTATAGGGCTGGATGGCGCGAGAATCAAAACAGAGGACCGCAAATGACACCAAAATCAAAGCAATAGACTAGGGAAATGACACCTAATAATAATAATACAATAATATTATTTGTAAGCATACACACGAATTGGCTTGAGTCGTGCTAGGCATTGTCCTAAGAAACTATTTCAGCAATATGAAATATTTCCCCAGGATTAAACAAGCCTACCTCTAGTAGGGAGGATACAGGAATCAGTAAAATTAAATAATAAATCCAACAATTTTGGAATGAGAAAATAAACACAGATTATAAAAGAAATTGGAACACACAAAAGGCTAGACGTAATTGAAAAAGAGAAGGTTTGTAGTGATGATTACTAATCATTAACAATCATGAGAGAGAAAAGTATTTGTTGGTGTTTGATGATTGAAGAATGATGGCTTAATCATGGCTATTTATAGGCCTAAGGAAAGCTTCTTATATTGCCAAATGTTTGATTGCATGAAAGAGGATCGCCATTTGTTTATGGCTTAGCCATGACGCTGCATTAGGAAGACGCGTAATGATGACGCGTTTGGCCATGACATCACCTCACGTTATCCATACCAACTACAGCCTTACCGGCCACACTATTTTCTTGACCTCGCCCAATTATTTTATTCAACACAACCAAATTTCTTTTGAACGAACATAAACTAGGTCCAGTTATCGAGGACGTGCCAAGTCACAACCTCAACAAGCGGAGGGACTAACTGTATTGGCCTAAATTTGGCAACTTGGTAATGGTAGATAAATAGGATCGAAGACGGGGTCGACCACGGTGTAATAGCGGGAAGCCGTCTTCAAGAAGATTGTTGTCGAGGATGGGCAGCTGGGGCAAAGAAATAACGGTAGGATAGGTTCATATATGGACCCAGGGAATATTTCTCTGGATATTTTTGTACTTTTTAAGGTTTCTTAGAAATACCCCTTATAAATAGGAAGAGATAGAGAACAAAAGAGGGATCTTGACTTTTTGACAAAGATATATAGTAAAAGGGCTGACCATGTCACGCCCCAAACCTGGGGGGTGATACCGGCACCCAGCGCCTTACCTATCCTTGCTTACAAACTTGAAACTGAGGGACTCTGAACAATATGATATCATACTTTGGCCGTGGGCCACATGGCAAGACAACTATAAATGCTAACTAAATATTAATATAAAACTGGGCCGATAAGGTCGTCATAATTATTACAGCTAACAACTCAACCAAATATACATACAAGGCCTACACGCCCAACATACTACACTAACTGACAGGATATGTATATACGGCAAAATTGGAGGGTCCAATTTCTCATCATTGAGGCATTTCGGAAGATCATCTCGAAGCCTCGAGGCTGGCTGTGGTCGAGTCTCCTTCCTTGGGGCTCATTGATGCCCGTCTTAGAGGCAATATTGACCGTGGCAAGGATAAAAATAGGGATTTCCCAAGACACACGACTAAGTCTAACAAAGCCTAGCTGGCCTACTCTGAACCCGAATCAGGGTGTCATGTCTAGCTGTCCCATCTCCATAACTTTACAATTACTGTATTTTGTACTATGTTGGGATTTCCCTTCTATATAAATAGGATCCTTACCATTTTGTAAGTAACTGTTGCTCCAACTACTCCACACGAAATATAGAAAAACATTTTTCTTTTCTCTCTAGCATACTATCTCGATATTGTTGCTCTTCTTTATTATCTTTATACTTGTTCTTCATTTATTGCTTATTATTGGCCATAAAGAGTTTCCCTTAATTATCTCATAACTGTTAGCCCTAACCCGATTGTCCATGATAGCTCGAGATCGAGCCCCAGAATCAACCTCGAGGCCCAAAATCGACAAGCTCGAGGTCCCGAATAACTAGCCTATCGGTTTGAGTACAACTTTATCCTTAGCTCTATTTTGTCACTAAGTCTCACATATATAGCATCAATTTCTTAACAACTAGCGTAAAAATAGATCACGTATTTTTAGAGTCCCATTAACAAATTTAATTGTTATTACCATTTTCACGGTAAATATTTGGCGCCCACCTTGGGGCTAAAAATAATAGTGATTTTTTTGTTGCTGGTTTCATTACCCAATGCAAGTTATCTATCACACTTTTTCTTGTCCAAGATCTTTGATGTCAGGTCAAAATGTGTGGCTCGGTAAACAGAGTTGAAAACGATAACCTTGAAAATCTCGGAGAAAATGGTGTGGGTGTTCCAATTGTTGGTGCACCACTACAAAACCTCAAGAACGCAACAGGACCGATTCCAGTGGATGCGGTTTTGCACGACGCACACTAGGTCGATGAAAGCTCACGCACCAATAGAAGCGCACACTAAGAAGACCCACAAGGAACTCAAAATCGGGGGCACACCCCCGGTCCTGAAAGGTGTGGATTTGAAGAAGTTCGTGCAAAGGCCGTTCCTAGAGGAAGCAGCTCCGAAACCCATTCCAAAGAAGTTCAGAATGTCAGAACTCCCAAAAGATAATAGGACCTCAGACCCCAATGAGCACGTTACTGCCTACACGTGCGCAGTGAAGGGAAACGACATAAAAGACAACGAGATCGAGTCTGTCTTGCTGAAGAAGTTCGGGGAAACACTCTCGAAGGGGGCCATGATGTGGTATCACAACCTATCTCCCAACTCCATAGACTCATTTTCCATGCTGGCAGGCTCCTTTATAAAGGCACACGCCGGTGTTATCAAAGTAGCAATGAGGAAATATAATGTGTTCAAAATCAAGCATATCGAGAGCAAAATGCTGAGAGAGTTCGTATCTCGCTTTCAAACGGAACAAATGGAATTACCACCGATCTTTGATGAATGGGCAGTGTAGGCCTTCACTCAAGGCCTGAATAAGCGGAGCTTAGTGGCTTCAAGGCAGGTGAAAGAGAATCTGATCGAATATCCCGCTGTAACCTGGTCGGACGTCCACAACCGATACCAATCAAAGATCAAGGTTGAGGATGATAAACTAGGAGCCCCCTCGGGCTCAATATAGCCAAGCAGGCTTTTAGAAAATGAGCCAAAACCAAGCAAATAAAGGTATCAGCCATACACCGAAGATAGGAGGAATGCCCCAAGATGCCACCCCTCTCACAACGATTCATTGATGGACCGAGAACAGAATCCTCAGGGGCTCATCAATAAAACCGGATTCGACGAAAACACGAGGCCAACAGGGGCACTGCACTTATCAAAATACAACTTCAACGTCGATATGTCAGATATCGTGTTCGCCATCAGCAAAATCAGAGACACCGGATGGCCCAGGCCTATACAGTTGAATCCTTCCCGAAGGAATCATAACTTAGTATGTGAATTTCATAACACTCACGACCATAGGACTGAAGATTGCCACCAGCTCCGAAAGGAAGTAGCCAGATATGACGACCCGGCCCATCGTCACGTGAGTTACCACCCCATTTCCCTCATATTATATTTCTCTATGCTTCATTATCGGTATTTAAGTTGATCAAGTTGAATTGGATTGGTTTTAGATGGAAATGAGATATTTAGTCTCTTCAAGGAAAGCTTGTTTTGGAAAAGTCAACCGGCAATTGACTATTTAGTTAGAGGGCTCGGATGTGAATTCCGGTGATTCGGTTAGCTTCAGGGGATGATTTGCGACTTAGAAAGGTGATCGGAATTGATTTTGGAGGTCCGGTGTAGAATTAGGCTTAAATTGGCGAAGTTAGTATTTTGGCGAATTCCGGTTGGTAGGTGAGATTTTGATCTGGGGGTCGGAATGGAATTCTGAGAGTTGCAGTAGTTCCGTTAGGTGATTTTGGATGTTTGTGCAAAATTTCAGGTCATTCGGAGGAGTTTTGGTTGGGGTTTCGATCGAATGTGTGTTTCGGAAATTTTGAAGAAACTTAGGCTTGAATCCGATGTGAATTGATGATTTTAGTGTTTTTCGATGTGTTTTGAAGATTGGAACAAGTTCGTATGATGTTTTGGGATATGTTGGTACCTTTGGTTGAGGTCCCGGGGGCCTCGGGGTGAATTCGAGTGGTTAAACGAGAGTTTTGAAGTTTGCTTCAGGTCTGTTGTTGCTGTCATCCGGTATTTCTGCTTCTGCAGAAATGGACCACAGAATTGGTTCCCCAGAAGCGGGTGAGGCATCGCATAAGCGGTTGGTGGTATGGTAGAGTAGTTCCACAGAAGCAGACCCTTTTTTGCATCAGCGGGTCCGCAGGAGCGAGTGAATAACCGCAGAAGCGGTCTTGGGTAATCCACAGAAGCAGAAAATGAGTCGCAAAGGCGGAAGTTGGTTTTAAATGAAAATCTGCATAAGCGGGAATTTGGCCACAGAAGCGGTCCCGCATAAGCGGTAATGGGACCGCAGAAGCAAAAATCGCTGTAAGCAGAAGGTTTTATATTATTATTTCATCCGCGAGTCTATTCAATTTTCCTCCATTGTTAGCCGCCTTAAGAGCTTTGTGGTATAGATTGAAGAGGATTTTGACGGGAAGTGAATGGAGGTAAGTCTTGTGATCTAGAAACGTCATTTTATTGAAGAATCAACCTTTAATTCTTGGAAAAATTGGGTAAAAATTGGAAGAACTAGGGCTTGGTTTTTGAAATAAAAATTTGGGATTTGAGGGGGAATTTGGGCTCCGATTTTGATAAATTTGATATGTATGGACTCGTGGCGAGACGAGAAGTCCGGTGATGTGAATTTTGTAATTTTTTGCGAAGTGGGCCCGGGGCTCGGGTTTTGCCAACTTTGTGATTTTTGATATTTTTCGAGTCTTTTCGATTGGGTTATGATTCATTAGCCTATTGCGACGTATTCCTTGTGGTTTTGATCAGATTCGACGCACGAGGAGGTCGATTCGAGGGGAAAAGGCTTAGCAAGCTAGACTGTTGGCCGGCTAGAGGTGAGTAATGACTTTAAATGATGTCCTAAGGGCTTGAGGCCCCCGGATTTGCACAACTTGGTGCTGTGTTGAGATGAGACACGCGTTCAATGACGAGCGCGGAGTCATTTACTATTGGGGACTGTGACTTAGTCCAGTCTGGATGATATTTTACCGTACTAGCTATGACTTGTTGTTTTTCACTATGATTTGGGCTTGTTGTCATATTTGGGGCTTATTGCCGACTGTTTGAACTCTTTATGAACTATCATCACTATTTTCCCTCACTATTTGAAATATTATTTGAACTCAGTCCATGTGATTTACGCTGTTTCATGAACTCAGCTATATTTTACTCAAACTTGGAGTTTTTACTGATATTTGAACTATTGTTTGAGCTGAGTATCATTATTTTACTGATGCCCGAGGGGCTTTTAACTATTTTGGACCGATACAGGCCGATGGCCATATGTGAGGGCATGATGAGTGATGTGAGGAGGCTTTCAGGCCTCGAGTGATTGGTGAGGAGGCTTTCAGGCCTCGAGTGATTGGTGAGGAGGCTTTCAGGCCTCGAGTGTTATATGAGGAGGCTTTCAGGCCTCGAGTGTTATATGAGCAGGCTTTCAGGCCTCGCATTGATATTGTTCAGGCTTTTAGGCCTTATTGATAGCGTTTGGGCTGAAGGAGCCCCTCCGGAGTCTACACACCCACAGTGAGCGCGGGTACCCATGTGATTGAGAGTGAGCCCGAGGGGCTGATGTTGTATTGTGTGATTGATACTGAGCCCGCGGGGCAGGCACTGAGCTGAGAGTTTGATATTGCACCCGAGGGGCAGGTTTCTGAGCATTTCTTATTTATTGAGAATAATTGTTTTAACCGTTTTCCAAAGAGAATTTCTTACTATATTTCACTGGTTTTACTGTTTATCTGATTTTTACTGCTTGGGATAGCATTACTTGTGCCTTTATGGGATTCTATGTTCTCAGTCGTTATTTATTTTTATTACTCACTGGGTCGGAGTACTCACATTACTCCCTCCACTATATGTGCAGATACACGCATAGCTGAGTTCGTTCCTGAGCGCTGATTTTCCTTCCAGACAAGGCGGACCCGGAGAGACGAGGTAGCTGTCGACGTCCACAACCCCGTTTCTTCCTTATCATCTGTATTTCATTTATCTTCGGACTATGTTCTTAGATACAGACTTGTAGTATTTCATTTAAACTCTGTAGTAGCTCATGACTTGTGACACCCCGATTGTGGGCTGGATTTGGGATGGTATCCTTGTTATCACTGTTATTCCGTATTAATGGTTATATTATCCATGCTTTAGACTTGTTCATGTTAATGATTGTTAAAGTGAAGGTGTAAATACTATGTTGGCTGGCCTCGTCTTCACGAGAGGCGCCATCACGACCAGGTGGGAATGGGGTCGTGACACCAGGCTACTCAACAAAGGTCACCTCTGAGAATTCTTAAGCGACCGGGCCAAAAATCAGTTTCGAGAAAGAGAGGCGGCCAAGAAGAACAAAACGAACGAGCCACAACATGTTATCCACATGATATTGGGAGGCGTCGATGCTCCCCAGTGTTGATACCTAAATTTTTCCTATATATGTTTATATGCATAAATGCCTTTGAAATATCATACATATGCACGTATAAGCATGCATAAGATTTTTATAAATTTTCCCATAATTTTAAAGGATTTGACTTGATTTATTCTCTTCCCTTTTATTCATAAAGTCCCCAATAATTATTTTCTAAATTATTATTATGATGATTTGTTCATTTAATCTCTATACTTATGTCAATATGGTTGATATATTTTTTTTACGTATTTTTATAATTGCATTTGGTTTTTGTCAAGCTAAATTGCATATAATTGCAATATTAGCCCATTTAATGTATAATTACATTTTATATGCGTAAAATTGGTCCCTATATTTTTAAAATAATAATTGTGTGTTTTAAATCATTTTGGTATTGAAAATTATTTTCCAGAAATTATTTATTATGTATTATTAATTAAAATAGGGAAAATTGCCTACTTAAATTATAACCAGATTCAGCTTTCAATTTTAGCCTAAATTGAACCCAACTGCAGCCCAATTTCCTACCAAATTACCGACCCAGACCCTATATACACTTACCCAAACCCAGAACCCATCTACCCGATCAAATCCTGATCGTTGATCACCTAAATCAATGGTCCATACGACCCCTTTCCTTTTTTAATCCTAATATCCCCCTAACCCTAGTCATTCTTCACAACCCACAACCTCTGAATCCTCTCGTTTCTTCTCTTCTCTTAACCTAACCCTAAATCCTTTTCAACCGCCTCCCTCTTCCGGTCTTCTCCGGGGATCACTCTTCAACCCCAAGCCTTCAATGGTTCCACATTGCCTTGATCATCCTCTCTGAGGCCTTCAAGGGCCCTGAGCCATGACAACTTGTATCTAGGGTTACTGTTTTGGCTGTTCATGGCTACTCCGGTGTGATTTTGGGCAAAGTCACACTATATTTGCTATGATATTTGAAGTTTAAAGCAGGGTTTTCCATATCTATTTGGGTTTCTTTTGAAACCCTAATTTTTGTTTATATCTCTTAGATATGGGCTATTTTTAAACGATCCAAGTCTATTCCTTCTATGTTTTATAGTGTTCTTGAACTGCTTTTGCAAAATTCATTGATTTCAAGTTGTTACTTTTTTTTTTTAAGTTAGGGTTTTCGGAACTTTTTATACACTCTGTTTAAATCGATTCTCCGTGTTTAAACCTCTATCCTGTTCATGTCTCGACTGATTATGTGTTTTTCTCCCTTTTCAACTTGTATATGTTGAAAACCCTAGTTCTTGGTCTTAACCCTATGTTCTGAGTCTGTATTTGATTATTTGTTCATCTAATCTATATGCTTGCTTGCTTCTCATGAATCCCTGATTTTTGTGTGATTTTTACCCTACTATGCCCATTAGGGTTTTTAATTTTTGCTTCTTCCGCCTATACTATGTTTATTCTGTCAACTCCTCTAATCAGTACTATGTTCTATGCGAAAGATGTTGTGTGATTTTTACCCTACTATGCTATTAGAGTTTCTGATTTTTGCCTCTTCTTGCCTATTGTGTGTTTATTCCATTTGTTCATAGAAATTTATGGTAATTTCCCCCTAAATCGGTACTATTATCCATCGGAATCCTTGCTTCCCTGTGATTGATATCCTTCTAATCTCTTGTAATATTCTCTATTTATTTTCAACCTCTAAGTTATTTTCCTTGCCTTATTTTATGGTCGACTATGCTGTCAAACGACTCTTATGTTATTTACTTAATTGGGATATTATGTACTTAGCTTTAATTACATGTTCTATACTTGCACCATGCTAAAATTATTCCTTGTGTGTTATATTCCATGTCTTATGTAATCTCTTTCCTTATTTGTCTTTACCGTGCACTTCTACTAATTTTATACTAATTGATACATAGTTTCATAATTGCTACTTGATTTTGATTCTTAACTTATTATTTTACTAGTTTCAAACTATATATATGCTCTCTCATTAACACACACAGACACGAACACTGGGTTCAAAACTATCTCTCATACTTAAAAATTTCTGCTCTCTCTCTTGTGCTACTTGCTACTGCTCTAAGTTAGCCGGCTACAAGCCAAGGCTAACCATTTATGTTTAAATTTGATTGTTTTTTCCAATAGAAATCATGCCCCTAGGACTTCATGCTTAAATTTGATTGCATCACCAAGTAGAAATCATGTTTATAAGGTTTTACATTCTATCATGTTTATAAGGTTTTACATTCTGTCATGCTTAGAAACCATGCATATAAGTTCCAAATAATCATGCCTTCAACCAGACTAACTTATAGATGCCATGCCTATAAGACTTAATTCAGATTCTGGTACAACGAGTGTTTATGTATGCTTACATGAGTGCAAGCCTTTAAAATCAGTATCAAACGTAGATATCATGCCTATAGGGAACCATATTCGAAATTCTGCCTTTAAATCTAATTTAGTATAAATAAGTCAACTTAGTCCACGCCTAGTTCATTTCTGAATTAGTCTTATTAAGTATTCAGTATTTCCTGAAACAAGTTCTTTCAAACTGCCTCAATTTTATTAGATATCATGCCTATAGGTATTGCAGAAAGCCCGTTTCAAAACCTGCTTTGTTTCTATACAAACGTGCTAATCAGTACTCCATGTGTAGGCAAGCCTTTAGGGCGTTTTCAAGATTGCATCTCTGAAACTGTCTCTGTTGCTTAATGTTTTCTGATCCTAATAGGCTTCCAAAAATCCATAGGTGTTGCTCCCAAATGCACACGCAAGTATACGTGGTCGATAAGTAATATAATGATAAGTTGAGTGTCGAAGCCACAGAGACTTGTATAAACTACTCACTAAATAACTAAAATTGTTATTCAATCCAGCTAAAATCAAAGTCCAATAAGATGATTATATTATACTACGATTCTAAATAATAACTAAATTATCAAGTAACAAATTGGTTGTTGTGTATTCAGTAGAGACAAGTATTTCAGGGTTGTGATCAACTCACCATTCATATTGTGTTCTAATTAACTCTCCCTTTCATATATTTCAATCATGGTTGCTAATTAATCGATAAATGCTCTCACAGCCTTCTCCTGAAGTACTACTCACCTATTCTCAATAGATTAACGCCTATATTCCTATGAAATCAATCTATTAAGAACGCATTAAGATTAAGATATTTAATTAAGCATGGTGACTAGGTATATTCCCATCCTAACCACAAATCCGCTCCCCCTAAGGGTTAAGATCATGCTCTCTTCAATTCTTCTATAATCTAAACACCTTTCCCAAGCATAGCATAGATAGTAAATAGAACCTAACTGTTGGCCAGACAATTAAGCAATTAAACACAGAATTTAAGAAACAACCATATGTTAGTGAATTATAATCAAGGTCAAGCTAATATCAAACAACAATATTCATGGCTAAATCACAACCCCAGAACAATGGGTGTTTAGCCACTCATGATGTAATCAAACAATTGCATAATTATTGAATCAATTGAAAATACTAGAAAAAGATGAAGAAAATTGAGAATTCTCCACTTCCTCACGATCATGTGTGTGTTTTTACTCCAGAGTGGCGTCTCCCTCTTCAAAAATAGGTTTAGTCTTGCTTTTATACGTGTTGGGTAGGTCTAGGACCGAAATAACCTTGTCCCGGACGAAATAGGACACATTTCATGTCACCGGCGCCCAGCCCGGTGCTAGGCGCCCTCTATAGCGCCCAAGTATTTTTGCATACTATTTTTGGCGCCATAGGTGGCGCCAGGCGCTGCCTGTGGCGCCCAACTGGCCCTTTTTTTCTCGATTTCGTTTGTTTTAGCTCAAATCTTGCGCGTTTTGCCCCGTTCCGTTTGGAATTTGAAAAAATGTAAAACATGCAAGTTGTAGCCCTTTGAGTTAGATTTTCAACCATATATTGTGGAGACCAAATGGAGTTTTGAGCAAAAGGTTATATTCATTTTACTAGACAGTGCGCAATATGCCTACTCGATTCTTCATTCGCTCTAACTATCATTTGTTGACCCCCAAACACGATTCCGGCTTAATTCCTTGAGCTTTTACTCAGACTTCAAAGCTCCAAAGCACTTGAATTCATTCCATAACATCTATATAGCTCGGAATCACTCCTACAAGGCATAAAACATACAGTTAGTGCAAGACACTAGCGATTAAAGCTCAAACTCAATCAAAGTGCAGTAAATTTGAGTGTAATAATCAACTAAAATACGTAACTATAGCCTATCATAAACACCCCACACTTAAACATTGCTCGTCCTCGAGCAATGGGACTATCTAATAAACCCCCAACTATGTACAACTATCAGTTATAGAGGAGTACTTTAACTTGTACCCACACACTATACCCTAGACTATGATCAATATCGGCACACAAGCATGAACACACAAAAAATTCACATTATTCCCGTCTAAGAATCACCAAGTATAACCCTTCAATTCAATCAACTCTGACAACCTATTTTTTACCGCCCAACCTCAAGAGCCGACTTGCAACCACTAAGCACCCTCAAGTCATGCACTTACCCAACAAGAAAGTTTACAACATCACCAATCATTCATGAGATCATGTGCTCTTACCAACAAACAAAAGAGTGAATATAGATAGTCCGCACATTCAAATATACTTTTGAATATAGATTAAAGACATCTCACAATTTGAACAAAATTCTCTCACTCTCACAAAGAGTTCATATGCATCCCGTGGTCGTACCATAAGCTCGCCCGTAGTGTATATCTTTACTAATTTAAGCTAGCCAAATCTAGGATTAATTAGGACTTTTAGGTTGTAATGTAGGCTAAGGGACGGGTATGATACAATTAGAAAGAGTGGATCCCTCCTAAGCACTTTAATACACTACATTCACAATTCAAGCACATATTCTTCTCAACCAAATCACTTGCCATATACAAGATAGCCCTCTTTTCAATTAAACACTTCTCTATTTTTTACTAGCGCAAATCAATAAGAATTGGAGGTGTTTTATGTTTCTACATACTTTCACTATCATTTTTTTTCTTTAAATTTTTCTTTCTCTCTTTTTTTTCTTTTTCACACACTCCATACAATAAAGTTCATCGGCTAGTGACCTTTGATTTCAACTTTAGTGCACCAACGGGCCCTTCCATGGTTCCACTCGAAAACTACTCCCCAATATCTCTAACCTTACTTCTTTTAGCAACTAAGTTCCTTAGGAGGTAAAGGCTCAATCAATATCAAATTAAGAACAAAATAGGAGTATGGCTTGTAATGTGGGTGCCAAAGAAAGGTCTATAGGCTCAAAGGGGCTAGCAACGAAAAAATTTATTTTTATGTGACAAGCACATCCATGATCAAGCAAGAAAATGCCTACGTCATCTTCTAGATTAGCACACTTACAATTTCGCTTCAATTAACACATGGGGCAAGTTCTAGACTACACATGATAACATAGAAAATCAAAATTCCTCACACACGTTGCACATGACTCAATCAAGACGGTTCTGTTCAACTTTCAAGTCAAGCAAGCACACATAATTGAGAAATTTAAACAATATTGCACTATGTGGCATACGAGTCAAACAACTAAGAAAATGCATCACAAAATAGGTTATTTACTTTACTTAGGCTTCACAATTCAAAACAAATACACGGGAAAATAGAATGTATGTCATAGCCGAATGTGGCAGCATCAACCATGTAAATTGTTGATACCCAATTTTTTTCTATACATTTTATATACTCAAAATATCCTCAAAATAGCATATATAAGCATAACTAAGCTTTTGGCATTTTTCCTAAATTTTAAAGTTTTTAAATCGATTTATTGTCCATTTTTTACAGTATAAAATCAATAGTTACTCCCAAAATTATCATTTTGATGAGTAATTTATTCTATTCTCATATTTATACCAAAATATAATATAGTTGATTTTTGTACCCTTTTTTTACAAATTTATTTTCTATTTTAAACTAAAATTGCATAAAATTGTAATTATAGCCTATATTACGATTAATGAAATTTTACAGTTATAAAATTATTTTCAGTATTTTTAGATTAATATTTATATATTATTAATTAGTTCAGTGCTTTTAATTTGTTTTTAAAATCAATTTTAACTATTTTTATAAAATGAAAGAGGGGAAAATTGGCTATTTAAAACATAGCCCAGTACTATTTCAATTTTCGCCTCAATTCGACCCCTAATTTCGCCCAATTTAAAATAGCCCAATTCCAAATTTTACCTGACCCCTTAACCCGATTTTAAACCCGCCCGGCTTCCCATTTAATCCTGGCCGTTGATCGTTTTGATCAACAGCCGTGATTCTTTCTTTCCTTTTTAATTTCCATACCCCCTAACCCTAAATCTATTCTATCAAATGCGCCGCCTATGAACTCTCATCTCTCAAATTCTCTCTATCCCTCTCCGGAACCCTAGCCTCCCCTACCTTGTTCTACCATGATTTCGCTGGCGTCCATGGCTTCTCAGGCCATGGACAGTCTATACCCACCCCCTATGGCTCCTGCATGCCTATTGTTTGAAGGATCGACGCCAGACCTCGAAGGTTTTCACCCAGGCCTTCATTGATTCGAAGATGCCAGCCATCTCCGGTGGTTTTTGGTCTCTTGAGCCTATTTATGGCCTTATCCGGCTTAAATCGGGTGTTTTCAAAGCCTTTCTCACCTCTAGGGTTCATCTGACACCCTAAGTCTTGAGGTTCTCTCTGATTATTTTAGATCTGTTACATGTTTGCATGTTTGCACTGTTTGCTAAATGTTTTCCCCGATTTTCTTTCCAAAAAGGCACTTCTTTTAATTAGGGTTTCTGGAAGTTTCTTAAAATGTTTCTGATTCTCTTCTTCTCCTCTTCTTGGTGTGAATCGATCCCTGCTATGTTCTTATTTGCTCTTTTAGCACATGCTTTTCGTGTGTTCTTATGTTTTCCTTGTTGTGATTTTTCTATCATGCTCCGTTCATCCTACTGGTTTTTCACCATCTTTCACATGCCTATCTTATGGATTTCTCTACCGTGTTTTCGTACTGAGTTTTATTCCTTTGGTTGCTTTTACCATACTTTGCTTGGATTCTTTCGTGTCTTATCGACTGTTTCTTTAAGTTTACACTACCTGAACTCATTTAAATTCCAAGCCCTTTTCTGAAACTTATTTCATGTACTAGTTTCTGTGTTGTAGTTGCTTTAACTTGTTATTGTTCTTGTAATGCTTCTCATGAGACTCTGAAAAGAAGTCTCTGAGCCTGTCTCAATAACTTGTTATTATGCTTGAACTCTCAGACTCACTTCGAGTTTATGAATTGAATTTGAGCCTTTTCTGTATTTGTGACTGTAAAACCATCTTGCTTGACATGTCCATGTGTTATATATATAAGAACTTCTCTTTCAAACGTTTTGCCAAGTGTTAATTGATTTTGAATTCCTTTCATGTGGCTTATTTGATTAGTTACTAATTTTTCTTCCTAAAATTAAAACTTCTCTTTGCCTCTTTTCTGACTCGAATCAGGCTTTCAATTTGGTTCTCTATTGGCTACTTTACTAATTCACTTTCCTTGTTTCTACAAATCAAGTACCATTATACTTTTACCTTAAATGTTTTCCATGTATTTACCCTTATTTGTCTGTTCTGGACGAGATGTTTTCTTGATCTCCTTCCTTAAATAACTCCTGCCCTTTACCGTTTGAATTTAGACTCCTTAATTAAAGGAAGTCTATATGCTGATTGATTTTAATTAGTACCTAGTTCCTTAATTACTACTAAACTGTGATTCTTGCCTGATTTTCTACACCTTTTTTCAATTAGAAATACCCGGCTTTTCTTCATTAACACAAACGATTTTTATTCATTACAATCCTATTCTAAAACTTACACTTCTGCTTCTTGATTGCAACTTGGCTTCCCTAAATCTTTCTTCTTGCTTGTCTCTTCCTGAGAACTGGTATGCCCCTCTTATTTAAATTTTGTCTCATCCCCGTGTGTTTATTTTATAGTCTCATTCTTCTGTTGATGCTAAGTATTTCTTTGTTCTCTTTGCTTCTGCTTTCGTGTGAATCCTTACCCCTTAACTTCCACTTTATGTGNTGTCTCATCCCTGTGTGTTTATTTTATAGTCTCATTCTTCTGTTGATGCTAAGTATTTCTTTATTCTCTTTGCTTCTGCTTTCATGTGAATCCTTACCCCTTAACTTCCCCTTTATGTGTTGAGCTGAAACCTTGGCCTGACAGTATCCCAATTATTGCCTAGGCCATGGTTTGACCTTCAATAGGTCTTGGACTCTCCAATGTTTGGTTAGTGGGATGGTTAGGGGTATGCCAACATTTTGTGTTGTTAGGCATGACCACCAGCCTGCTTTGGCACCCTTAAATCCCTCTATTGCACTCACACTTGTTCCTAGATTCTAAGTTCTGGCCCCCTCTAATGAGCCTTGCCTTGGGACCTTGAGTTTCCTCTAAACTTGGATATTGGAGGGCTGGCTCTTCCACACTACACTCTAATTCAATGTCTTGCAATGATATCTTGGTGTGAGCATTGCCTGGAGTTCCTGAAACTCCTTGGAAGTTTGACACACCCTGGATAAGAGAAAGGCTTTGAAAACCTGATCCTGGCAGTTGGCTCATACCATATTATTAGACTTTGGGTTCGAATTGGGCTCCTTGGATGCAGCGTAGGAGTTCTGATTGTAAAGTTGTTTCCTGATTTCTTTTCATTTCATTTTGGTCTGTAATAAAACTTTGTAATAATCTCTGGGGTGATTAGTGAAAAGGGAAGGGTAACCATGTATTCAAAAGGGGTAGATGTCATGCCTATAGGATTTCTAATTTCAGCATCCTCGCATGTAGACATCATGTCTATAGGGATTTTCGCATGTAGATAACCTGCCTATAGGGTTTCTCATCTCAGCATCCTCGCATGTAGATATCATGACTGTAGGGATTTTCGCATGCAGATAAGCTGCCTATAGGATTTCTAATTTCAGCATCCTCGCATGTAGACATCATGTTTATAGGATTCCTGCATGTAGATACCACGTCTATGGGGTGCACATGCGCAGAAAACATGTTTGTAAATCCTTTCTAATTTTGGCATATCCACTCCTTGCTAGGCAAACATGTTTATAGGTCTTAATAACCAAAATAAAGCAATTAGATGTTCATCCAGTAGTTAGATGTCATGCCTATAGGGTTTCTGCATTTTATTATGTCTTCAAATATGTTCTAAAGTCGACAAACGCATAGAAAGTATGCCTATAGGAATTAATTAAATCTGAATCGCCTTACTTGTTTATAAGTCTAAGACCTGTAGTAATAATGAATTACCAGTTATAGAACTCATGGTTACTTGCTGAAACTCACCTTCCTTCAATAGCTGATAATGTTTTCCTAAATCAGTATGTATTCATTGTTTCTCAAACTTCTAGATGCCATGTCTATATGTCATCACGTAGGCAAACAAGTATGTAGTTAATTGTTTACACTAGCCTTCGATAAGTTGCAGCCAGGCGAGCCTAATGCGAACTTATTGCCTGAAAATATGTAATGAACTAGCCTGCCTAACGCTAAGCATAAATTTCGGCCTAATCAGTACATGTAAGACGTGCTAAGCTACGTGATTTTCTGTGATTAAAGGAGGTTTATCTGAGCCTTAATTGTTTGTGCTCCCATCACTGCTCTCATGTGTTTTGTTTGACGCCTTAATATTTTTTAACCTTTTAAAAACCCCTGAAAAGCCAAACTCCCTCACTTTAGGATTAGTGGTCCTAAAAGCCTCCGGGACTGATAGGTGGGATGGGTAATATCATGCAATAAGTAAACGAGAGTATTTTGTGCTTAATACCTTAACGGGGTGGGAAAGGTAGACATGGAGATGATGATCACACGATAACACTATGCGTGCAATTAGTTACCGGTGTTGTGTGGATGATCCATGTGATTTATAAACCTAGGACCCCTTTCCCTATGTTACTTTGTTTAAATAAATTCTGTCTTTTCAATTACCCAAAACTCCCCTTTATTTCTTTTTAATGCATTATCCCTTTTCCTTCTTTGTTTATAAATTCCAACATGCTTGTTAGCAACCATTATGTGTAAATTTATTTGCATACTTATTTACATTACAGTCACAACATAGCATGGCCAGGACCCACACTAGTAGATCTTGAGGGGTGCCTAACACCTTCCCCTCAAGATAATTTCTAGCCCTTACCCGAAATCTGGTTTTTCAACTCAAAATCCCTAGTGTCCTAATGCACTTGATCATTAGGTGGTGACTCTTCAAATCCAAAAACCCAATTCCCAAACGGGAATAGAGTTGTCTTCTCAAATGTCGTAAACCTGATTTCGCTTTAGAAAAAGGGGGTGTCGACAACATGGTGACTCTGCTGGGGATTCTTTAGGATTTTAACACTGCATGTTATATGTGAATTTACTGTTTTCTTTATTTCTTTATTTAATTCCTTTATTCGAAACTGACTTGTCTGTTTGTTTCTTTTTCTTTAACGCTTTCATTTACTGTTTTCATTGAATACCGTTGTAATTTTTTGAGCAATTATTGTAATCATTATGAATGTGAAAATACGTGACAATTTGTTTCATTCTTGTAATTGTATCTTCAACATCATATTCCACTCGTGCCAAACAAATACCATAGCAACGCTTGATGAGTGGTTGCGCTCTTCCAATATTATTACCCCCTAAATTTTGGCAAAGGCGTATTTGCGGTAAAACTAGTCGATCAGCGGTGTAGTCGACGGTTCCATGCCTTTCCCTCTTGAGTTGTCCGCTCAAGGGTACCGGTCTAGCACCCCATAGAAACCTTATTCTATTTAACTGTACATGTATCACTGTCAAACCTAGTCGAGTCAGTTATGCTGTTCACATAATGACACTTTAAGATAGCTTTATCCAAAGTCCACTGGGTTCCCCTGGGACCCAAACAGACAACACCATACTCTTTGCATTTATTTGGAGAACTAAATACCGTTTATGCTAATTATTGGTTTAAATAAGTCGAGTCCGGCGGGGTAAGTGTCTAACACTCTGTTTTGCAGAAAATGAGGCACGAGGTCCCCAACTTCGGTATGGTTAGCACACCCTCACTCTTGCTGACCTGGTGGAGGAATCTCCTATCAAGTGACCAAATCAATGAATGGAAAGAGAGCATCACCAAGGCTAGCGAAAATCTGGAGGATCTGATCTACGAGAACATTCAACATGGGGAAGGTCCTTCTGGGACCAAATAGATAGGATTCTTTTCTTTTTGCTTTAAATGTAATAAGGCCAATGGCCATTAGTGACATTTTTTTA
The DNA here is from genome assembly GCA_026770625.1 of Nicotiana glauca. Taxonomy (NCBI): domain Eukaryota; kingdom Viridiplantae; phylum Streptophyta; class Magnoliopsida; order Solanales; family Solanaceae; genus Nicotiana; species Nicotiana glauca. The sequence goes on from MU785548.1 coordinate 73,195, forward strand.
TTTCCTGCAATTTTAGTGTCGTTTTGGGATTCGTCTTATTTTTATCAATAAAATGAGGCATTTAACATTATAAGTTCTCCAAATTAACTTGTCTCTAGGCCTACCTCGGGCACAACGAGGCTCCCAAATTAGGACACGATTTATATTCTTGCACTATGTGTTTAAATACTGCAATGTTTTTCTTATCATGATCCGCACTAACTTGTTACCTTTTTGTTGTTTTTACTTTTATTTTATTCCCCTCCCCAAAAGGTTAGTTCGCGCACTTTGGCATGATCATCTTAGGCAGAAGGGCACATCTTAGTAATTGGTCCATCGGAACCATCAAGGCCCGGAAAGCTTCAGGGTAGCAAGGCTGAACAAAGCATTATGAATTATCTTTTACTTTTCGCTAGTTGATTTTCTTTCAGTATTATCTATAAATTTTGAAAAGAGCTCTGATGTTTAAAATAATTTTCAGCATTTATCAAGGCATTTCAGTTGATTATATAAATGACGCTCTTATTATTTCTTTTCTCTGCCGTTTACTTTACTTTACACAACATTACTATTACTTGTCTTGATGAACCGACGAATGTGACATACGAAGAGGTAACGCAACAAACGGACATAGACTCAGAAAAGGATGAAATACCAGAAGAGGTTGTTAAAGAGATCGAGGATTTTGAGAACAGACCTAAGTCTAACTTGGACGAAACTGAGGTCGTCAACTTGGGGGATGTAGAGAATGTCAAGGAAATGCGCATCAATGTTCACCTGTCACCGTCAGAATAGAAAGAGTACACGGAGTTGACAAAAAGAGTATGAGGACATATTTTCCTGGTCATATGATGATATGACCGACCTCAGTACGTCCATTGTAGCTCACAAACTGCCAACAGATCCAACATGCCCGCCGGTAAAGCAGAAGCTCAGAAAATTCAAGCCAGATATGAGTTTGAAAATCAAGGAAGAAGTCACCAAGCAAGCCAAAGCCAAGATCCTCAGGGTAGTCGAATACCCGACATGGTTAGCCAACATTGTGCCAGTGCCAAAGAAGGACGGGAAGGTCAGAATCTGTGTCGACTACCGGGACCTCAACCGGGCCAGTTCAAAAGACGACTTCCCACTGCCAAACATACACATCCTGATCAACAACTGCGCCAAGCACGAGCTGCAGTCATTTGTCAATTGTATTGCCGGATATCATCAGATATGGATGGACGAAGAGGACGCGGAGAAAATGGCTTTCATTACACCGTGGGGAATGTATTGTTACAAGATGATGTTGTTTGGATTAAAGAATGTTGGGGCCACTCCTTATATGTTGGTTTATGGTACCGAGGCATTCATCCCAGCCGAAGTGGAGATTCCCTCCCTGAGAATTATGCAGGAAGCAGAACTTGAAGATGCAGAATGGGTAAAACGTCGCTACGAGCAATTAGCCCTTATATAGGGAAAAAGACTGAATGCAGTTTGCCACGGTCAACTTTATCAGAATAGAATGACCAGAGCCTTCAACAAGAGAGTCAACCCGAGACGATTCACACCGGGGCAACTGGTGCTAAAGAAAATTTTTTCGCATCAAGACGAAGCCAAAAGGAAGTTCTCTCCTAACTGGCAGGGCCCGTACATGGTTCACCGGGTTCTAACAGGAAGAGCCCTCATACTCGCAGAAATGGATGAAGAAGTTTGGCCGAAGCCGATCAATTCAGATACAGTTAAGCAATACTATGTGTAACAACTGTGATTCCTTTATGATGTAATTTGAACTTCGCCTGACCTGATTCCTGTTTAAGAGGGGATACGTAGGCAACCCTATGGGTTCGGTCACAATCCAATAAAATTTCCATTTTCCCCCCGATATTGGAAACTGGGGCAGAATTTTGATGAGGACCCTCAAAATTCTGAAGTTGACCTTCGTCATTCACCACGCGCAGACGTCAAAGGCACCAGCCCAGTAAACTGGGGCAGAATTTTAAGGAGGACCCTCAAAATTTCGAAGCAAAAGAGGTTGCGATATCTTGAACCGCGTTGCAGTCGTCGGTTCATCAAAAAGAAAATCATTTTTTTTATCTATTATGTATCTACATCACTTTTTTTAAATTATATTGCCAAACTATGCATGAATACTATCATAACTGTTTGTTGGCAATGCTACCCCAATGAAAGCAAGAGATGAGCAGGACAAGCGCAGTTCGTGGGGAGACGAACTAACCTTCCCCCTTGACAAAACTCACAATTTTTTCTTTAGATGCAGGCACACAATTATCGGACACGATTACAAACTCACACTTTTCAATAATACCATTCCCAGGATCATCACTCATTATCGAGCGCTATTCGCACGCAATATCACCGACAGCCACAAGGACAAACTAATTGTCATCTATCACCTCTCAACTAAGAGATTTTGTTACTCCTCCCCTTTATTTATTGCATTGCATAAGGCTACCTTTCTGCCTTCCAAGACTAAATATTGTCTCCATCCTGCATTTTATTGCATTGCATAAGGCTACCTTTCTGCCTTCCAAGACTAAGCATTGTCTCCTGCATTTTTCTTGCATTGCATAAGGCTACCTTTTTGCCTTCTGAGACTAAGTATTGTCTCCAGCATTTCTTGCATTGCATAAGGCTACCTTTCTGCCTTCCGAGACTGAGCATTGTCTCCATCCTGCATTTCCTTGCATTGCATAAGGCTACTTTTCTGCCTTTCGAGACTAAGCACTGTCTCCATCCTGCATTTCCTTGCATTGCATAAGGCTACCATTCTGCCTTCCGAGGTTAAACTCTACCTCCATCTGCATGGCTGAAAGATCGCCGACTTTATTTAAATCCTGCATGGCTGAAATATCGCCACCTTTTACTTACGTCTTGCAATCGGCTGAAATATCGCCAAACTTTATTTAAATTCTGTAACGGCTAAAATATTGCCAAACTTTATTTATATTTTTTCTACATCGACTGAAACATCACGAACTTTATCTAATTCTCTATATCGGCTAGAAGATCGCCAGTTCATATTTAAATCTCCATCATCATCTATACTTATGCTTTCTGTCGGCTGAAATATCGCCATTTTACTTTTTACATCGACTGAAACATCGCCAACTTTATTTAAATTTTTGTCGGCTGAAATATCGCCATTTACATTTTGCTACATCGGCTGAAACATCCCCGGCTTTATTTAAATTTTTGTCGGCTGAAATATCACCATTTACATTTTTGCATCGGCTGAAACATCGAATCTTGCATTTCATGGGCTAAAATACCGCCAAACCATCCAAGGGTGTCATTGTTCGGAGGCACCATCTTCATAGCCCGAAAACACCATGCCATGGCCCAAAGACCCCGCTTTATATTCTGCACATCATTATTCAAAGGCATCATGGTTTGGAGGCACCATTATCATGGCCCGAGAACAGTATTTCATAGCCTGCGAATCCTTTATTATGCGCTTCATGGCCCAGGACGTCATGGTCTGAGGGCGTCATATCAACCGTTCGAAGGCAACATTCATGGTCCAATGGGAACTTGCATCACGTTTAAATTCTGCACGATATGCTTGTATTACTCAATTGCAGGTACATCAGCGGGCAACGACACTATAGCAGGAGCGATTCCGCTCCGGTTCTCGCAACCCATCGGTCCCTGACCACCCTTCCCAACCTAACTATTGCGTCCGTCTCTTCAAAACTTCTATTGGCACATTTCATCGGTACATCTCTTACTACATATGACCTGATTCATATAAAACCAGGGATATGTAGGCAGCTTGGGAACCAGAGCTCGGTCAAAACCTTTTAAATCATTTCTTTCGGTGAAAATTGGCCATCATATCTTTACCCGACAACTCTTTCATCCTTCTCGGGTAAAGAGGGGCAGCTGTTGATACCCAATTTTCCCTATACATTTCATATCAAAATATCCTCAAAATAGCATATATAGGCATACATAAGCATAGCTAAGCTTTTGGCATTTTTCCTAAATTTTAAAGTTTTTAAATCGATTTATTGTCCATTTTTAACAGTATAAAATCAATAGTTACTCCCAAAATTATCATTTTGATGAGTAATTTATTCTATTCTCATATTTACACTAAGATATAATAAAGGTGATTTTTGCACATTTTTTACAAATTTATTTGATATTTTAAACTAAAATTGCAGAAAATTATGATTATAGCCTATATTACGATTAAGGGCATTTTACAGTTATAAAATTATTCCCAGTATTTTTAGATTAATATTTATATGTTATTAATTAATTAAGTGCTTTTAATTTATTTTTAAAATCAGTTTTAACTATTTTTATAAAATGAAAGAGGGGAAAATTGGCTATTTAACACATAGCCCAGTACTATTTCAATTTTAGCCTCAATTTGACCCTAATTCCGCCCAATTTAAAACAACCCAATTATAATTTTTACCCAACCCCTTAACCCGATTTTAAACCCGTCCGGCTTCCCTTTTAATCCTGTCGTTGATCATTTTGATCAACGACCGTAATTCTTTCTTTCCTTTTTAATTTACATACCCCCTAACCCTAAATTTATTCTATCAAACGCGCCGCCTCTGAAAGCTCATCTCAAATTCTCTCCAGCCCTCTTCGGAACCCTAGCCTCCCCTACCTTGTTCTACCATGATTTCACCAGCATCCATGGACAGTCTATACCCACCTCCTATGGCTCCTGCATTCCTGTTGTTCAAAGGATCGAGGCCAAACCTCAAGAGTTTTCACCCAGGCCTTCACTGATTCGAAGATTTCGGCCATCTCCGGCCTTGCTCCGGTGGTTTTTGGTCTCTTGAGCCTGTTTATGGCATTATCCGACTTAGATCGGGTGTTTTCGAAGCCTTTCTCACCTCTAGGGTTCATTAGAAACCCTAAGTCTCGAGGTTCTCTTCGATTATTTTAGATATGTTACATGTTTGCATGTTTGCACTATTTGCTAAACGTTTTCCCCAATTTTATTTCAAAAAAGGCACTTCTTTTAATTCGGGTTTCTGGAAAGTTCTTAAAATGTTTCTGATTCTTCTTCTTCTCCTCTTCTTGGTGTGAATCGATCCCTGCTATGTTCTTATTTGCTCTTTTCTCACATGTTTTTCGTGTGTTCTTATGTTTGCCTTGTTGTGATTTTTCTGTCATGGTCCATTCAATCTCCTACTGGTTTTTCACCATCTTTCACATGCCTATATTATGGATTTCTCTACCGTGTTTTCCTACTGAGTTTTAGTCCTTTGGTTGCTTTTACCAGAATTTTCTTGGATTCTTTGGTGTCTCATCGACTGTTTCTTTAAGTTTACACTACTTGAACTCATTTAAATTCCAAGACCTTTTCTGAAACTTGTTTCATGTACTAGTTTCTATGTTGTAGTTGCTTTAACTTGTTATTGTGCTTGTAATGCTTCTCATGAGACTCTGAAAAGAAGTCTCTGAGCCTGTCTCAATAACTTTCCTTCTCATCTCTGTCAGATTTTTAAAACCCTAGTTTTTGGGGTTTTCTTTGGCTAATTTAGTTTCATGTTTGGACAAGGTTCTACTTTGAAACCTTGAACTCTTAGAATCACTTCGAGTTTATGAATTGAATTTGTGCCTTTTTTGCGTTTGTGACTGTGAAACCTTCTTTCTTGACATGTCCATGTGTTCTATATATAAGAACTTCTCTTTCAAATGTTTTGCCAACTGTTAATTGATTTTGAATTCCTTTAATGTGGCTTATTTGATTGGTTACTGATTTTTCTTCCTAAAATTAAAACTTCCCTTTGCCTCTTTTCTGACTCGAATAAGGCTTTCAATTTGGTTCTTTATTGGCTACTTTACTGATTCACTTTCCTTGTTTCTACAAATCAAGTACCATTATACTTTTACCTTAAATGTTTTCCATGTACTTACCCTTATTGTCTGTTCTGTACGAGATGTTTACTTGATCTCCTTCCTTAAATAACTCCTGCCCTTTACCATTTGAATTTAGACTCCTTAATAAATGGAAGTCTATATGCTGATTGATTTTAATTAGTACCTAGTTCCTTAATTACTACTAAACTGTGATTCTTGCCTGATTTTCTACACATGTTTTCAATTAGAAATACCCGGCTTTTCTTCATTAACACACACAATTTTTATTCATTACAATCCTGTTCTAAAACTTACACTTCTGCTTCTTGATTGCAACTTGGCTTCCCTAAATCTTTCTTCTTGCTTGTCTCTTCCTGAGAACTGGTATGCCCCTCTTATTTAAATTTTGTCTCATCCCCGTGTGTTTATTTTATAGTCTCATTCTTCTGTTGATGCTAAGTATTTCTTTGTTCTCTTTGCTTCTGCTTTCGTGTGAATCCTTACCCCTTAACTTCCACTTTATGTGTTGAGTTGAAACCTTGGCCTGACAGTATCCCAATTACTACCCAGGCCATGGTTTGACCTTCAATAGGTCTTGGACTCTCCAATGTTTGTTTAGTGGGCTAGTTAGGGGTGTGCCAGCATTTTGTGTTGTTAGGCATGACCACCAGCCTGCTTTGGCACCCTTAAATCCCTCTATTGCACTCACACTTGTTCATAGATTCTACGTTCTGGCCCCCTCTAATGAGACTTGCCTTGGGACCTTGAGTTTCCTCTAAATGTGGACATTGGAGGGATGACTCTTCCACACTGCACTCTAATTCAATGTCTTGCAATGTTATCTGGGTGTGAGCATTGCCTGGAGTTCCTGAAACTCCTTGGAAGTTTGACACACCCTGGATAAGAGAAAGGCTTTGAAAACCTGATCCTGGCAGTTGGCTCATACCATATTGTTAGACTTTGGGTTCGAATTGGGCACCTTGGATGCATCTTAGGAGTTCTGATTGTAATGTTGTTTCCTGATTTATTTTCAATTCATTTTGGTCTGTAATAAAACTTTGTAATAATCTTTGGTATGATTAGTGAAAAGGGAAGGGTAACCATATATGCAAAAGGGGTAGATATCCTCGCATGTAGACATCATGCATATAGGATTTCTAATTTCATCATCCTCGCATGTAGACATCATGTCTATAGCGATTTTCGCATGTGGATAACCTGCCTATAGGGTTTCTAATCTCAGCATCCTCGCATGTAGATATCATGACTATAGGGATTTTCGCATGTAGATAACCTGCCTATAGGATTTCTAATTTCAGCATCCTTGCATGTAGACATCATGTTTATAGGATTCCTGCATATAGATACCACGTCTATAGGGTGCACATGCAAAGAAAACATGTCTGTAAATCCTTTATAATTTTGGCATATCCACTCCTCGCTAGGCAAACATGTTTATAGGTCTTAATAAACAAAATAAAGCAATTAGATGTTCATCCAGTATTTAGATGTCATGCCTATAGGATTTCTGCATTTTATTATGTCTTCAAATGTGTTCTAAAGTCGACAAACGCATAGAAAGTATGCCTATAGGAATTAATCAAATCTGATTCACCTTACTTTTTTATAAGTCTAAGACCTGTAGTAATAATGAATTACCAGTTATAAAACTCATGGTCACTTGCTGAAACTCACCTTCCTTCAGTAGCTGATAATATTTTCCTATATCAGAATGTATTCATTGTTTCTCAAACTTCTAGATGCCATGTCTATATGTCATCATGTAGGCAAACAAGTATGTAGTTAATTATTTACACTAGCCTTCGATAAGTTGCAGCCAGGTGAGCCTAATGCGAACTTATTGCCTGAAAATATGTAATGAACTAGCCTGCCTAACGCTAAGCATAAATTTCGGCCTAATCAGTACATGTAAGACGTGCTAAGCTACGTGATTTTCTGTGATTAAAGGAGGTTTATCTGAGCCTTAATTGTTTGTGCTCCCATCACTGCTCTCATGTGTTTTGTTTGACACCTTAGTATTTTTTAACCTTTTAAAAACCCCTGAAAAGCCAAACTCCCCCCCTTTAGGATTAGTGGTCCTAAAAGCCTCCGGGACTGATAGCTGGGATGGGTAATAGCATGAAATAAGTAAACGAGACTATTTCGCGCTTAATACCTTAACGGTGTGGGAAGGGTAGACTTGAAGATGATGATCACACGATAACATTATGCGTACGATTGGTTACCGGTGTTGTTTAGATGATCCATGTGATTTATAAACCTAGGACCCCTTTCCCTATGTTACTTTGTTTAACTAAATTCTATCTTTTCAATTTCCCAAAACTCCCCTTTATTTTTTTTACTGCATTATCCCTTTTCCTTCTTTGTTTATAAATTCCAACGTGCTTTTTAGCAACCCTTATGTGTAAATTTATTTGCATACTTGTTTACATTAAAGTCACAACATAGCATGGCCGGGAACCACACTAGTTGATCTTGAGGGGTGCCTAACACCTTCCCCTCGAGATAATTTCTAGCTCTTACCCGAACTCTGGTTTTCCAACTCAAAACCCTTAGTGTCCTAATGCACTTAATCATTAGATGGCGACTCTTCAAATCCAAAAACCCAATTCCCAAACGGGAATAGAGTTCTCTTCCCAAATATCGTAAACCCGATTTTTCTTTAGAAAAAGGGGGCGTTGACATCAATGAGTATCTCATAGCGACTATGTTTCTTCCTAAACTACTCCTAAAAATAAATTAAAGCACCCGATTCGAGCTACATCCTTGGAAAAGAACCGGTGCCTAAAGAAAAATCAAGGAATACTACCTAACTATTCTAAAAAAATAAAATAAAATAAAAACAAAAATCTTTTTGGTATTTTTAAATCGGACTTTTATCCCTCAAGAAAATTATCCAAAAGATCCATCGTCGGCAAAAGTCTGAACTTTTTCACATTTTTTTTCAATTTTCTTTTTTTATTTTTTATTTTTAAACCTAGACTATGTCTACTACGAGTTCTAAAAGAAAAACTAAAAAAATTGTGTAGTTCATAATGTAGTTTCCCCACCCCACATTTATATTATGCATAGTCCTTAATGCATGATCATAGAGAAATATTAAAACAAGGGTGAGAAATACTCCTTGAGACCCTCTCGGGTCTAGCTCGGACATGATCCTCAATATTAAGGGTCGGGACGACCCCACACTTAAGCTCAAACATGCTCCTCGGCTTCAACTTTGGGTACTCAGACTTCCCCTGCTCTGCAAAACATAAACAACAAAAAACTTGACACTCAAAAAAAAATTAATCAATAGCTAAAAGATATACATGTTGGGTTTCCTCCTAACAAGTGCCTTATTTATAGTCGTGGCATGACTCTGCTACTCTGCTCAAGCTGGGTGCTTTCTCTTCTTCTTTCTCCCATAAAGTCTAGCCTTTTTGCACACTCTTGGAAGGTCTCCTCTTTCATCTCTGGCTCTTTTCTCAATCATTGTAACACGCTCAGCTTGCAACACTAGCTCCTCTAACTCAGTTTTCCCATCTGGATCACTACAATTCACATAAGGACTCTGCTCTATCCCCTTCGATTCTACCACAGTAATCATGCACAAGTCCTCATAATGCTTAGGGAGCTTAAGTGCCTTGTACACATTAAAAGTGACCTCCCCATCGTCAACTCTCATTTTTAACTTCCCTGCCCTCACATTAATAATTGCTCCACCAGTAGCCAAAATGGTCGCCCCAAAATAATGGGCACTTCCTCATCTGCCTCGTAATCCAGAATAATAAAATTAGCAGGAAGAATAAACTTTCCCACTCGAACTAACACATCCTCAATAATTTCTTCGGGCATGACTAGTGACCTATCTGCTAGCTGTAAAGTGATTGTAGTAGGTCTAAGCACCCCTATTCCGAGTTGCTTGAACAAAAAGGATGGAATCAAATTTATACTAGCCCCTAAATCACACAGGGCTCTACCAACTTCTTGTTTTCCAAGAGACAAAGGAATTGTGAAACTCCCAGGATCCTTTAACTTAGGAGGAAGTTTACTCTGAACTCTGGCACTGCACTCTTCAGTAAATGCAACTGTTTCGAACTCTGCATGTCTTTGTTTGTTTGCCACAATATCTCTGAGATACCTTGCATACTTAGGCACTTCCTGCAAAATTTCCACCAAAGGCAAATTCACACTCACTTGGCTCAAAATATCTAGGAATTTCTTGTACTTAGCATCATCTTTTTGCTTCTGCAGTCTTTATGGAAACGGAGGTGGTGGCCTAGTCTGAATTACTGGCTCGGGTCCTTTATCATCTTTCTCATTCCCCTCAACTGGCTTGGGAACTAATTCTCCTTCAGGATGAGCTGTATCCTTCTTTTTCATTGGAACTTCTTCTAATGCTCTTCCATTTCTCAAGATAACCGCATTGACTTGAGCTTTAGGATTGGGCTCAGTATTAGTAGGAAGAGCCCCTGCTGGTCTGGTATTTTGGGCTCTGGCAAGTTGGCCCACGTGGTGCTCCAAATTTGTCAGTGTTGTGGCTTGAGCCTGCTGATCAACCATTATTTTCTGATTGAAAGTTTGTTGATCTGCTATTAATTTCTGATTGAAGGCTTGCTGATCTGCTATCAATTTCTGATTGAGGGCTTGCTGGTCGGCTATCAATTTCTTCATCATCTCCTCAAGGCTAGCTTGTTGTTCATCCAGAGGTGGTCTGGATTGTTGTTGAGGTGCTTGAGGCCGGTATTGATTCTGATTGCCTTGATTTCCACCCTAGGAGAAGTTTGGGCGATTCCTCCAATTGGGGTTGTAAGTGTCCCCATACTGATTTGTTTGGCCTCGATTTGCATTACCCACAAAATATACAGACTCTGGATTTGCTGGGCATAGATTTCTCATGTGACCCTCTCCACATACTTCACAAAATATTTGAACTTGTTGCACTGACTGGGCTTGTTGCTTGTTAATGATCATGGTCATCTGATTGGCTTGGTTGGTCAGCGTAGAGACCTGTGCTAACAATGCTGAGACAACATCTAATTCGAGAACCCCTGGTGATTTTTGTACCATGTTTCTACCCATCTCTCCTTGCCAATCCGGATTGCTTTTTGAGAATTTGTTCAATAATGCATATATCTCATCAAAGCTTTTCTCCAATACTTGACCTCCAGCTGTAGCATCTACTACAATTTTTGTTTGGCGATCGAGCCCTTCTATGAAAGTGTGAACTAACACTTCATTCGTCTGATTGTGATGAGGACAGTCCCTGAGCAGCCCCTTGAACCTTTCCCTAGATGAGTATAAATATTCTCCTGCTTTCTGTTTGAAAGCAACTATCTCACTTCTAATCTTTGCAGTTTTTCTTGAAGGAAAGAACCTTGCCAGAAATTTTCTTGCCAAATCATTCCATGATGTAATGGAATTAGCTGGTTCTGCCTTTAGCCATCGCTTAGCTTCACCCAACAGACAGAATGGAAAAAGTGTGAGCCTCACATAATCTGGAGTGACCCCATTAGTGATATAAGTGTCACTAATCTCCAAGAAGTTCAGAATATGTTGTTGTGGATCCTCGTGCGGAAGACCCATAAACTGCCCGTTTGCATGAAGTAGCTGGATCATGCTCTATTTCAGCTCAAAGTGCGCAGTGATCCTAGGCTTCACTATGCTGGAGGTAACATTAGCAATACTGGGCATTGCTACCTCCTGAACAGCCATATGTTGCTCCTCTACCATGTTCATAGGAAATTGAATGAGTGCTTGAATATTGTTTGTATCCCTTACCTCCCTCAACCTCCTGTGAAATGTTTTCTCAGGTTTGGGGTCAAAGCTGTTGAGTCTGTCCTAGCTTCTGACCCTACGCATTCAATCAAAGTTTCTGAGATTAGAGCAACAATCAAGTAACGTTAGACTAGACGAAATAAACAATTAAAGCAAAAACTAGAGAGTAGTCAATATTCAAGTCCCCGGCAACGACGCCAAAAACTTGTTGCTCCCAAACGCACACACAAGTATACATGGTCGACAAGTAATATAATGATAAGTTGAGTGTCGAACACACAGAGACTTGTATAAACCACTCACTAAATCACTAAAATTGTTATTCAATCCAGCTAAAATCAAAGTCCAATAAGATGATTATATTATACTACGATTCTAAATAATAACTAAATTATCAAGTAACGAATTGGTTGTTGTGTATTCAGTAGAGACAAGTATTCCAGGGTTGTGATCGATTCACCATTCATATTGTGTTATAATTGACTCTCCCTTTCATATAATTCACTCATGGTTGCTAACTAATCGATAAATGCTCTCATAGCCTTCTCTCGAATTACAACTCACCTATTCTCAATAGATTAACGCCTATATTCTTATGAAATCAATCTATTAAGAATGCATTAATATTACGATATTTAATTAAGCATGGTGACTAGGTATATTCCTATCCTAACCACAAATCCGCTCCCCCTAAGGGTTAAGATCATGCTTTCTTCAATTCTTCTCTAATCTAAACACGGATTTCCCAAACATAGCATAGATAGTAAATAGAACCTAACTATTGGCCAGACAATTAAGCAATTAAACACAGAATTGAAGAAACAACCATATGTTGGTGAATTATAATCAAGGTCAAGCTAATATCAAACAACAATATTCATGGCTAAATCACAACCCCAGAACAATGGGTTTTTAGCCACTCATGATGTAATCAAACAATTGGATAATTGTTGAATCAATTGAAAATACTAGAAAAAGATGAAGAAAACTGAGAATTCTCCGCTTCCTCATGACCCCGTGTGTGTTTTTACTCCAAAGTGGTGTCTCCCCCTTCAAAAATTGGTTTAGTCTTGCTTTTATACGTGTTGGGTAGGTCTAGGGCCGAAATAACCTTGTCCCGGGCAAAATAGGACACATTTCACATCACCGGTGCCTAGCCCGGTTCCAAGCACCCTCCATAGCGCCCAAATATTTTTGCATACTATTTTTGGCACCACAGGTGGCGCCAGGCGCTGCCTTTGGCGCCCAACTGGCCCCTTTTTCCCGATTTCGTTCATTTTGGCTCAAATCATGCGTGTTTTGCCCTGTTCCATTTGGAATTTGGAAAAATGTAAAACATGAAAGTTGTAGCCCGTTGAGTTAGATTTCCAACCATATATTGTGGAGACCAAATGGAGTTTTTAGCAAAAAGTTATATCCATTTTACTAGACACTGCACATTATGCCTACTCGATTCTTCGTTCGCTCTAACTATCATCCGTTGACACCCAAACACGATTCCGGCTTAATTCCTTGAGCTTTTACTCAGACTTCAAAGCTCCAAATCACTTGAATTCATTCCATAATATCTATATAGCTCGAAACCACTCCTACAAGGCATAAAAATACAGTTAGTGCAAGACACTAGAGATTAAAGCTCAAACTCAATCAAAGTGCAGTAAATTTGAGTGTGATAATCGACTAAAATACGTAATTATAGCCTATCATCAACAGGAAACTACTAGGATTATAGCTTATGAGTCTAAAAGAGGTTGTTTGTCTTCTGCATATTCACCTAGATATCCAGCCTTAGGACATTGTCTAGTAAAAGACCTTAATTGTGCTTGAGTCATGTTGCTTATGTGTTTGTTTGAGGAGGAAACTTTGATCCTCTAATTGCTCCCTTTTATGTGCTGAAAGTCCTAAGTGTTTTGATTGTCGCCTTGGAATTTTTACCTTTTAAACCTTAGGTCTACGTCTAGAACCACCTATAAGTAGAGGTCCTAACTCCCTCCAGGACCATTAAGAAGGGACGGGTAGCAGCACACAATAGAAATCATTGATCAAACACTCACTTTACATGACCAATAAGGGGACGAGAAGGGTAGATATGGGATATGACGACTAAGTGCTAATGTCACGTGTAGCCCCTCATTTAGGAGTTTTTACCGGGCATTGTGTGGGATGATCCTATAGGATAACCAACATAGGACCCCTCATTTACCAAAATTTTCCTTTATTTAAGAATCTTTGTTTTACAACTTGTCAAAATCTTATTACTTGAGTTATCTAACGTGCTTTACTTGCGACCTATTTGATTCAATTGTTTACTGGTAATGGACTAATTTGTGAATATAAGTTTGGTCAGGACCCACAGTTGTGGACCAAGAGGGGTGCCTAACACCTTCCCCTCGAGGTTACTTCGAGCCCTTACACTAATCTTTGGTAATGCAGACCAACCCAAGAGTTAATCATTCTAGGTGCCCTAACGCAAATAATCCATTAGGTGGCGACTCTTCCAATACCCTAATTCCCAAAAGGAAATGAGTTATTACCCCCCATGAATATCGAAATCCGGACTTCCCCGTCAAAAAGAGGGAAAAATGAGGGCGCGACAGCATGGCGACTCTGCTGGCGATACGTTTAGGCGCTTACCATAACGAAGGTAAGGTCTAACCCTTTTATTTTGCAGAAAATGAGGCACGGGTTCCCAAGATTCGATATGGTTAGCAACATCTCACCATTGCTGCTAGATTGGTGGGAGGATCTTTCCTCAAGTGACAAGAAGAATGTGAAAAGGCACCTGGGTAACTTGCCTTCCTTGCTAGATATTGAGCCAATCAACAAATTGATCGAGGCTACCACTTTATTCTGGGATAGCGAAAGATTTGTGTTCTGTTTCGGTGACATAGAGATGATACCGCTTCTATAGGAAGTATGAGGACTTGCAGGACTAACTTGGTACAGTCCCGGGATATTGGTACCAGAGAATCATACGGGCAGGGGATTTTTGAAAATGATGGGGTTGAAGTAGAATGTCGACCTAGTGTGCTTGAAGGACTCCTACATACCTTTCGAATACATGTACGAGAGGTATGGCCATAGCAAGTCTTTCCGCACTTACCATGATGAGATATCCCTCACTTCACTGGGTCACATCCACCGCAGAAAGTTTGTATTCATCATGTGCTTTCTAGGCCTGATAGTATTCCCAATGAAAAAGGGAAGAATCCATACTAGGTTGGCCATGGTCGCTAAGACTATGTTGGAAGGGATAAATGGGCAGACTTATACCATAGTCCCCATGATCATAGCCGACATCTACAGGGCTCTGGAGCGTTGTCAATGAGGGGTCAATAATTTCGAAGGTTGCAATTTGTTGTTGCAGTTGTGGTTGCTGGATTATTTCCAATACGATCACTATAGTCAGGAATTTCCATGAAGGGCTTGGAACGACCATATTGCCTTCATGACCCTAAGCAGATGACTTACATTCCAGACAGATTTGCTCAGCCGGAAAGCACCAAAGAATGGGTAGATTTCTTTGACAATATGGTCGAGGAACAGGTGCAGTGGATGTTTGAATGGTTCCCCACGAACGAGTTTATTATCAGATCCAGGGACGCTCCACACTTGGTGTTGACGGGTTAACATGGATATACACATATGTCCCTATGAGAGTTTTGACGCAAGCAGGAAGAATACAGGTTGTACCAAGGGTTGTCAAGATGAGTCACTTCAAGGCAGACTTTCAAGACGATGATGTCCCGTACAAGTGCCAAGCTCAGCATATGTGGCACTGCAAAATCATTATGGAGAAGAATACCATTGAGCCGGATAGATATCATGCAGGGTGCGAGCCTCTATAGCCGGCATGGTTAGAGGACAATCTAAAAGGGATAGTGACACCAAGGACCGGGCGAAGGAACAGAATCATAGATGAGGAAGCTAAAACGCAAGTTAAGTACAATAGGCTGTGCAAAAGGGTCCACGACTCTGAGAATGAGCACCGGGAAATACATAAGAGGGATGTGAGGTTGATTTAGGAATGGAAGGAGATGGCAATCACTTCCAACACGAAATTGGAATACCTGAAGCGAGGAATAGTGGAGCTGGAAGGAAAAATCATAAAGAGGGTTGAAAACTGCCAGAACGCTGAAGGAGCTGAATGAGGACATTTGGCCAAAGCCTACTTGCTGCTGAGGCTATGCGAGCTGGGGGATCTATATGATAAAGTCGGGAAGATCAAATCTGGGGAAGGTCCTTCTGGACCAAATAGATTAGATTTACTTGCTTTTCCTAAAATATAATAAGGTCAACTGCCTGTAGTGACTTATTTTATCATTATATTAGTGTCGTTTTGGGGTTCAACTATTTTTATATTATGAAATGAAGAATTTATTGGCATTAAAATTTCTCCAAATTTGTTTGTCGCTAGGCCTACCTCGGGCACAACGAGGTTCCCAAAATAGGATACGAATTTGCATTTCCGTAATATGTGTTTAAATACTGCATACATTTCAGAATTCTCACTAACTTATCACCTTTTTTTTTCTCTTTTTTGATTATTCCCATTCCCTTAGGTTGGTTCACTCATACTAGCCTCATCAACATATCACACCAGATCTAGAGGCCCTCCACCTTCTCCTCCCCCAAGCAACACAAAAAGCAGAGGAAAAGCAAAGATGGATGACTTAAGTGGAATCTGAAAGGAAAACGTTGAGAACGCAGAGACTTCCAATGGTCGTAGTACTTCGGCCCCAGACGACATGGTCTTGAGACTGGAACAAAAGATACTATAACTACAGGGAGACCTTGAGCAGACCCGCAATTTGGCAAACCTGTCACTCACCCTCAATGTCCCTGATGTCCACCAATAAAACACAAAGAACCCTAATCCTCCTCAGAACACCCAAAACCAACAACCGTAAAATCCTCCCACACCAAATCAATACGCAACTCCACCCCAAAATATCAATCCATTGCCAATGCCAACTCCGCCACAACAACATCATCAACCAATCCAGTACCCACCAACCACCACTTACCATACTCCCCAAAATACCCTGCCACTCATTCCCGATCCACAAAACTCCACCAACGACCACCACTATACCCAAGTAACTGGCACCCATCAAATCAACCTTATATACGTGGAAACTATACCCCATTCTACCCACCTAATCTCTTGTGCACCAGAGCCCTCTAAGTAGGACCTGCTCATTACGAACATGACCACAGAACTCAAGAAGTTAACAAGCCGGGTTCAAGGTGTTGAAGGTGATAGAGGGATAGATGGTCTGAATTATGAAGATATATGCATACAGCCGGATGTCAAACTGCCAGAAGGGTACAAGCCTCCCAAGTTTGAGATGTTCGATAGTACATGTGATCCAGGGTTCATCTAAGGACCTATTGTGACAAGTTTGTCGGGGTCAAGAAAGATGAAAAGATCTGGATGAAGCTCTTTATGAGGAGCCTTAATAGGGACGCTTTGTCTTGGTATATCAGCCAGAGTTCCAACAAATGGCCTAATTGGGTAAGCATGGCATTGGATTTCATGCACCGATTCAGGTTTAACACAGAGAATGCACCGAATATCTTCTACATTCAGAATCTTAAGAAGAAACTTACTGAGACTTTCCGTGAGTACGCTACTCGTTGGAGGTCAAAAGTAGCTAAGGTCAAGCCTTCTCTAGATGAAGAACAGATGAATAAATTCTTCGTAAGGGCAATAGGATCCACAATATTATGAGAGGTTGATGGTCATCGAAAATCATAAATTCACTGATAAGCTCGGGGAAAGGATCAAGGAAGGAATCAAGAGTGGGATGGTAACGAACTTCGAGGCACTGTGAGCCATAAATAAAGCATTACAATCAGGCGACATATCAAAGAAGAATGGGGTTAGAATAGTAATGGTGGCTCAGGGCCCAAAATCTCCATTTGTTACCAAACACCTCCACCCACATACCAAACACCTCCACCCACGTACCAAGCATCACCACCTACATATCAACCTTCATGTCCCAGATACTCCCACTAGCCACTTTCCATCACAGCTATAATTCCCTACCATCCCACTTCCAATCACCACCAGCTCACCAAAGTTATCCAAGACCAAGACCAAATTTTGGCCGCAAGCCACCCAAACAATACACCACCATTGCTGAGCCTATCGACCAGCTATATGAAAGGTTGAAAGTCATAGGTTATGTCACTCATTTTCCTGTTGTGGCACTAGAAAATCTATCCCAATGGGTCAATCCGAACAAAACCTGTGCATACCACTCCGATATGAAAGGGCACACCACTGCGGAGTGCCGAACATTGAAAGATAAGATACAGACACTCATGTCCTCAACAATCCCCTCCCTGATAATAGAGGTGATGGTGTACATGTTATAGAGACAAATGAATAATGGGACCCTAAAGGGTCAATCAAGCATATTCGAGAAGGCGATGACTCTAAGGTTGCAGTCACACTTACTCCTTTTATGGTTTAGACTCAGGCACCTATCGATGTTGAGGTAACTGCATCAGTTCCATTCGAGGTAGAAGTGGCTCTGCCCTCAGCCACCTCCGCTCCATTTGAAATAGAAGTGGTCACACCTTTTACTATGACGTTGTCAACCACACCATCATTTAACTCAAAGGCAGTACCCTGGGATTATATCATTGAGGCTCAGTGGAAAGGGAAGACCAAGGTAGAGGAATCTGACACTGCACAAAGAATGACTAGAACCGATAGAGTCTATACACCTGAACATTTGGGAGGTTCAAGTAAGGATGCCACTACTAGGCAGCCTATCATTGAGACCGGTCCGAATGGCCTATGGAGGAAAGTTTTGGCAAAAGAGTATTCTATTGTTGACCATCTTAACAAAGTCCCAGCTTAGATGTGTATCCTGTCACTATTACAGAATTTAGAGGCACACAAAAATGCTCTAATGAAAGTACTGAGCGAGGCTTATGTACCCAATAACATCACTGGTGGAGAAATGGCCAACATGGTCAGTCAATTATTGGAGATCCACAAGATTATCTTCCACAAAGATGAGCTACCGCCCGAAGGTTTAAATCACAATTGAGAATTGCATATCATAGTACAATTTGAAGACAAGTTCATTGTCAGGGTCTTGGTTGATAGAGGTTCGAGCATAAATATTTGTCCACTAGATACTCTGAAAAGGTTGGACAAAGGTTTCCATGAAATACAAATATGAAGCAAGAATGTGAAGGCTTTTGATTAGTCCTAGAGGGCCACGATTGGGGAAATCAACCTTTGCTTGTAGATAGGGCCAACTTGGTTCGATGTTGAATTACAAGTGCTCGACATACCGGCCTCATACAATCTTCTGTTGGGCCGACCATGGATCCATGCCGCTGGAGCCATGCCTTCCACACTATATCAAGCCGTTAAATTTGAATGGAATCAATAGGAGGTAATCATTCATGGAGATGGGAGTAACCCCATCCACACCAGTCAAACAATCCTAGCCATTGGAAAAAGAAGAGGCTGGGAGGGGAAACCTATCATCACATCGAACGGGTCAATGCCGTCGAGAAGGATAAGTGGTAGAGTAAAAAAATAGAAAGCATAATAGCATGGCCCGGGTATGAACCCGACAAAGGCTTGGGGAAGAACCTCCAAGGTATCACTAAACTAATACAACTGAAAAACCATGGTAACACCTTTGGGCTCGGATACCAGTACACATGGCAAGAGTACAGGAATTGGTCGCCTCCATGGCATGCACCATATTACCCTCTTGAACAGCCAGTGTCACTTTTGGAACAAGCTTTCCATCAGGCTGACACAATATGGGGAACTACAAAAGAAGAAACACAAGCTGGACTGAAGGATTTGTTCTTGGAAGATGAGGATATGGACTATAGTACCATAATTGAGGAGGAGGAGGAAGAAGGCCTCACCATTCAGACTGTGGCAAAGGGAGTTATTGTCAAAAACTGGACCGCCACACCATCCCGAGCCCGCATAGTCCCTAGGTAGCTTGGAAGAATTTATTTCTATAGCCATTATAGGCGTTTAAGATTTCCTGTAATTTTGTTTTAAGATTTTCTTATTTCAAAATAAATGCTCGATTCATCGAGCAAAGCTTTGTCTGAACGATTTTCTCAGTTTTAATCAAATGCATTTTTCCTTTATCATTATTCATTACTACTTTTAGACGTTTCCCTTCTACAGTATTATTCTTACTTTTCCTGATGAACCAGTAGCTGTGACATATAATGAGGCAATGCAACATGAGAATAGTGGCTCAGAGGAAGAAGATGAGATACCTGAGGATATTTTTAGAGAGGTTGAAAATTTTGAGAATAAGCCTAAGTTCAACCTGGACAAAACAGAAGCAGTAAAATTGGGAGATGTTGAGACCGTCAAGGAGACTTGCATCAGCATTCACTTATCACCAACAGAGAAAGAGGAGTACATCCATTTCCTAAAGGAGTATGAGGACATTTTTGCATGGTCATGTGATGACATGACCGGTTTGAGCATTTCCATAGTGGCTCAACAGTTGCCTACTAATCTCATGTGTCCATCGGTAAAGCAGAAACTCCGAAAGTTCAAACGAGACATGAGCCTAAAAATAAGAAAGAAGTCACCAGGTAGATCAAAGCCAAAGTTCTCAAGGTGGTAGAGTACCCAACCTGGTTAGCTAACATTGTGCCAGTTCCAAAGAAGGACGGAAAGGTCAGAGTATGTGTTGACTATTGGGATTTAAATAGAGCAAGTCCCAAGGACAACTTCCCACTACCAAATATACACATCCTGATCGATAACTGTGCCAAGCATGAACTCCAATACTTTGTGGATTGCTTCGCGGGTTATCACCAGATTTGGATAACGAAGAAGATGCAGAGAAGATAGCTTTTATTACACCATGAGGGGTATATTGTTACAAGATGATGCCATTCGGTCTAAAGAATGCTAGGGCCACTTACATGAGGGTCATGAAAACTATCTTCCATGATATGATACACAAAGAAATAGAGGTGTATGTGGATGACATCATTATCAAATCCAAGAGGGCTGCAGATCACATAGCAGACTTGAGAAAGTTCTTTGACAGGCTCCGGAGGTACAATTTGAAACTGAACCCTGCAAAGTGTGCATTCGGGGTTCCCACAAGAAAGTTACTGGGATTCATTGTCAGCCGCCGAGGGATCAAGCTTGATCCATCTAAAGTCAAAGCTATTCAGGAGTTACCGCTACCTAAGAGCAAAAAGGACGTAATGAGCTTCCTAGGGTGGCTCAACTATATCAGTCGATTCATAGCACAGTCCATAGTCATATGTGAACCCATCTTTAAGATGCTAAGAAAGGATGTCGAGACAAGTTGAACTGAGGATTATCAGAAAGCTTTTGACAAGATCAAGGAGTACATGTCCACACCACTAGTTCTGGTCCCGCCAGAACCAGGTCGACTTTTGCTACTGTATCTATCCGTATTGGATGGAGCCTTCGGATATGTTTTGGGACAACATGATGAGACAGGAAGAAAGGAGCAAGCCATATATTACTTGAGTAAGAAATTCACACCTTATGAAGCACGATATTCTCTGCTTGAACGCACTTGCTGCGCTCCGACCTGGACAACTTAGAAATTGAGGCATTATTTCTGTGCCTACACTACATACCTTATATCCAGGATGGATCCTCTAAAGTACATATTTCAGAAACCAATGCCTACTAGGAAGTTGACTAAATGGCAGATACTACTAAGCGAGTTCGATTTCATCTATATAACTCAAAGGGCGGTCAAGGGACAAGCATTGGTAGATCACCTTGCTGAACATCCGGTGGGCAGAGAATACGAACCCTTAAAAATGTGTTTTCCTGATGAAGAAGTATCATTCGTAGGGGAAGACATTATCAAAGCATACGACGGTTGGCGGATGTTCTTTGATGGAGCTGCAAATTTTAGAGGAGTAGGCATTGGAGCAGTTTTGGTATCAAAAGTGGGTCAGCACTATCCGGTATCTACTAAACTTAGATTCCCCTACACTAACAACATGGCAGAATATGAAGCCTGCATACTAGGGCTCAATATGGAAGTCAACACGAACATTCAGAAGTTGCTCGTGATCGGTGACTCAGATTTGCTTGTGCACCAGGTACAAGGAGAGTGGGCCACCAAGAATTCCAAGATATTGCCATATCTACACCATGTGTAGGAATTGAAAAGGAGGTTCACAAAGATAGAATTTCGACATGTACCCAGAATTCAAAATGATTTAGATGACGCATTAGCCACTTTGTCGTCCATGATACAACATCCAGATAAGAACTACATTGATCCTATTCCGGTGAGGATCCATAATCAGCTAGCTTATTGTGCTCATGTCGAGGAAGAAGCGATGGAAAGCCTTGGTTCTATGACATCAAAAAATACTTATCAAAAGGAGAATACCCGGAGCATGAAGATCATACTCAGAAACGCACGCTCCGGAGATTGTCAAATCACTTCTTCCACAGCGGAGGGAACTTTTACAGAAGAACTTCTAATTTTGGTTACTATGGTGTGTCGACGCAAAGGAAGCTTCTAAGCCACTTGAGGATATGCATGCTCGAACCTGCGGTCCGTATATGAATGGCTTCATTCTGGCTAAGAAGATACTCAAGGTAGGTTACTTTTGGATGACCATGAAAACGGATTGCATTCAGTATGTCCGCAAATGCTTTCGATGTCAAGTGCATGCCGATATGATAAACATTCCGCTGAATGAGCTCAATGCAACAATCTCCCCTTGGCCATTCACTGCTTGGGGAATGGACGTTATTGGTCCGACTGAGCCCACTGCTTCAAATGGACACAGGTTTATTCTGGTATTGATCACTACACAAAATAGGTAAACGCTACATCTTACAAAGTTGTAACCAAGAAATTCGTCGCAGACTTTGTCAAGGATCGTATTGTTTGTCGATTCGGAATTATTGAGTCCATCATAACTGACAACGTCTCCATTCTCAACAGTGATCTAATGAAAACTATATGTGAAACCTTCAAAATCAAGCACAAGAATTCTACAGCCTACAGACCTTAGATGAATGGAGCCGTAGAAGCCGCCAACAAAAATATTAAAAATATACTAAGGAAAATGGTAGAGAACCACAAACAGTGGCATGAGAAGTTACCATTTTCTCTGTTAGGGTACCGCTCCACGGTTCACACATCAACTGGGAAAACCCCCTACATGCTGGTTTATGGTATCGAGGCTGTCATCCAATCCGAGGTGGAGATTCTTTCTTTAAGAGTCATACATGAAACTGAACTCAGCGATGCAGAGTGGATAAGGAGTCGATATGAACAATTGTCCCTTATCGACACAAGAGAATGAACACAGTGTGTCATGGCCAACTTTATTAGAATATAATGGCCAGAGCTTTCAACAAAAGGGTCAAATCGAGACAGTTCGCACCAGGGCAGCTGGTACTGAAGAAAATCTTCCCTCATAAAGATGAAGCCAAAGGGAAATTCTCTCCCAACTGGCAAGGTCTGTACATGGTTCACAGAGTACTAACAGGAGGAGCACTCATACTTGCAGAAATGGACGGAAAAGTTTGGCCAAATTCGATCAATTCAAATGCAATCAAGAGATACTATGCTTAGATACTTTACATTTCTCTTCTGATGTAATTGAACTACGATTGACCTGGTTCCCATTTAAGAGGGGATACGTAGGCAACCTTATGGTTTCGGTCATATCATAATAAAATTTTCATTTCCCCCAAGATCATAAAATGGGGCAGAATTTTGAGGAGGGTCCTCAAAATTCTGGAGCAAGTCCAGCCAATGCCAACACATGTCAAACGGTCAGTAACCAGTTAAGAAACTGGGGCATAATTTTGAGAAGGATTCTCAAAATTCCAAAGAAGATTCAACAAGACCTCTTATCCACAAACAGTTAAAGATCATTTACCAAACTGGGGCAGAATTTTGAAGAGGACCTTTAAAGTTCCAATAAAAGATAGCATCAATGCCTTTCAAATGTGTCACAGTCACTAGTTCATCAAAAACAATTACTTGATATATTAATATGTTTCCAAAGAAACTCTATTTTTATCAATAATTGCACATTTTCAATAAACTCTATCTCCATAACATCCAGGTGTCACCTAGGGGAACTTGAAAGGATTTCAGAATGGAGCAAAGCAAAGCCAACCAACAGGAGCACAAAAACCAACCTTCCCCTCATAAAACTTATGATTTTTCTTAGAATGTAGGCACATCAGATGTAATGATAACATCCGCAACTATATGCACGCAGCAAGATTACTATCGATCAGGACATCAGACATCGGATACATCTCCAGCTAAGAAATACACTACTCTTACCTACTATTCGCTCTCTGCATGGGACTAATCCCTGTCCCCATATTTGCATGAGTCTAATCCTTGAATCCACATTTGCATGAGGCTAATCCTTGCCTCCCTATTTGCATGAGGATAATCCTTGACTCCATCCTGCATGAGGCTGATCCTTGCCTCCATACTTGCATGAGGCTAATCCTCGCCTCCCTTATTTGCATTAGTCTAATCCCTGACTCCACATGTGCATGAGGCTAATACCTGCCTCCCAACTTGCATGAGGCTAATCCCTTGCCTCCATACTTGCATGTGGCTAATCCTTGCCTCCCTATTTGCATGAGGCTAATCCTTGCCTTCCTATTTGCATGAGGCTAATCCTTGCCTCCCTACTTGCATGAAGCTAATCCTTGCCTCCATACATGTATGAGGCTAATCGTTGCCTCCCTATCTACATGAAGCTAATCCCTTGCCTCCATATTTGCGTGAGGCTAATCCTTGTCTCCATACCTGCATGAGGCTAATCCTTACCTCCCTATCTGCATGAGGCTAATCGCTTGCCTCTATATTTTCATGAGGCTAATCCTTGCCTCGATACTTGCATGAGGCTAATCCTTGCCTCCTTACTTGCATGAGGCTAATCCTAGCCTCCATAATTGCATGAGGCTAATCCTTTCCTCCTTATTTGCATGAGGCTAATCCTTGCCTCCATACTTGAATGAGGCTAATCCTTTCCTCCTTACTTGCATGAGGATAATCCTTGCCTCCCTACTTGCATAAGGCTAATCTTTGCCTCAATACTTGTATAAGGCTAATCCTTGCATCCCCATTTGCATGAGGCTAATCCTTGCCTCCCCATTTTCATGAGGCTAATCCTTGCCTTCCTATTTGCATGAGGCTAATCCCTGTCACATATCTGAATGAGGCTAATCTTTGCCTCCCCTTTCGCATGGGACTAAGCACTGTCCTTTTTCGCATAAATTTCGCTCTATTTCTAGCACTATCTATTCGCTCTTCTAATGGGCTAATATTTGCCCTCCATTTCGCAAGTCTAAGCCTTGTCTTGTTAACATTATTATAGAATATCATGGGTTGAAATATCACCAATCTATCCAAAAGCATCATAGTCTAAAGGCACCGTCCACATAGACAGAAGACACCATGCCATGGCCTAAGGATCCCTCAATCTTGCATATCGTTATTCAAAGGCGTCATGGTTCGGAGGCACCATTTTCATGGCCCGAGAACACCATTTCATGGTCTGCGAATCCCTCACTAAACAATTCATGGTCCAAGGACATCATCTCTAACCGTCCAAATACAACCCTCATGGTCCGATGGGAATTTGCATCATGTTAAAAATTTCACAAAATACATTTGTAGCACCATTTATCTGCAGGTAACCAATAAGTAACTACTATCCTAGCAAGATCAATCTCGCTCTAGTCCCCTCCAACTATCACGAGCCTCAACTGCTCACCGTAGCCACTTCCGCACCTCGTGTCCGTTCTTGCAATAATTTCATCGGCGTACTCCGCTGGTGAATCCAGAGCTACACACGGCCTGATTCTCAGGTATATGTAGGCAACTCAAAAACTGGAGTCTGGCCTCTGTCTTTCAAAAGGTCCCCGTCCGGTCAAAATTGACCATCATTTTTTTACCCGAAAATTCTTTCATCCTTCCCGAGTAAAGATGGGCAGTTGTTGATGCCCAATCTTTTCGTATATATTTTGATATGCATAAATACCTTTGAAATAGCATAAATATGCACATATAATCATGGACAAGATTTTTATAAATTTTTCCATAATTTTAAATCTGAATTGATTTATTTTCTTCCCATTTATTCATAAATCCCCAATAATTATTTTCCAAATTATTGTTATGATGATTTATTCATTTAATATATATACTTATGCTAAAATATGGTTGATATATTTTTTTATGCATTTTTATAATTACATTTGGTATTTTTCAAGCTAAATTGCATATAATTACAATATTAGCCCATTTAATGTATAATTACATTTTATATGCGTAAAATTTGTCCCTATATTTTTAAAATTATAATTACATGTTTAAAATCATTTTGGTAAAGAAAATTATTTTCCAAAAATTATTTATTATGTATTATAAATTAAAATAGGGAAAATTGACTATTTAAATTATAGCCAGATTTGGCTTTCAATTGTAGCCTAAATTGAAACCAACCCCAACCCCAACCCAATTTCCTACCAGATTACCCGACCCAAACCCTATATAGACTTACTCGAATCCGGAATCCATCTACCCGATCAAATCCAAGCCGTTGATCTCCTAGATCAACGGTCCATACGATCCCTTCCTTTTTTAATCCTAATACCCCCTAAACCTAGTCATTCTTCACAGTCCGCCGCCTCTGATTCCTCTTGTCTCCTCTCTTCTCTCAACCTAACCCTAATCCTTTTCAACTGCCTCCCTTCTCCAGTCTTCTCCGACGACCACTCTTCAACCCCAAGCCTTCAATGGTTCTACCATTGCCTTGCTCATCCTCTCTGAGGCCTTCAAGGGCTTTGGTCCATGCCAACTTGTATCTAGGGTTACTGCTCTGGCTGTTCATGGATACTCCGATGTGATTTTGGACAAAGTCACACTATATTTGCTACGATCTTTGAAGTTTAAAGTAGGGTTTTCCATCTCTATTTGGGTTTATTTTGAAGCCCTAATTTTCATTTGTATCTCTTAGATCTAGGTTATTTTTAAATGATTCAAGTCTATTCCTTCTATGTTTTACACTGTTCTTGAACCGCTTTTGCAAAAGTTATTAATTTCAAGTTGTTTTACTTTCTTTTTAAAAGTTAGGGTTTTCAAAACTTTTTCTACAGTCTGTTTAAATCGATTCTCCATGTTTAAACCTCTATCCTTTGCATATCACGATTGATTATGTGTTTTTTCTCCTTTTTCAACTCGTCTATGTTGAAAACCATAGTTCTTGGTCTTAACCCTGGGTTCTGAGTCTATATTTGATGATTTGTTCGTCTAATCTATATGCTTGCTTGCTTCTCATGAATCCTTGAGTTTTGTGTATTTTTACCCTAATATGCCCATTAGGGTTTCTAATCTTTGTTTCTTCCGCCTATACTATGTTTATTCTATCAATTCCTCTAATCGGTACTATGTTCTATGCAAAACCCTTATGTTGTGTGATTTTTACCCTACTATGCTATTAGGGTTTCTGATTTTTGCCTCTTCTTGCCTATTGTGTGTTTATTCCGTTTGTTCATAGAAATTTATTGTAATTCCCCCCTAAATCAGTACTATTATCTATCGGAATCCTTGATTCCCTGTGATTGATATCCTTCTATTCTATTGCAATATTCTCTACTGATTTTCGACCTCTAAGTTATTTTCCTTGCCTTATTTTATGGTCGTCTATGCTGTCAAACGACTCTTAATGTATTTCCTTAATTGGGATATTATGTACTTAGCCTTAATTACATGTTCTATACTTGCACCATGCTGAAAATTATTTCCTTGTGTGTTATATTCTATGTCTTATGTGATCTCTTTCCTTATTTGTCTTTACTGTTTGAAATTATTTATATGCTCTCTCATTAACACATAGACACGAACACTGGGTTCCAAACTATCTCTCATACTTAAAATATTTTGCTCTCTCTCTTGTGATACTTGATACTGTTCTAAGTTAGCCGGCTGCAAGCCAAGGCTAACTATTTGTGTTCTCTTGTCTTTTATTCTACTCACTATCCTCTTTACTGGTATGTCCTAGTTTCAATTCAAAGTTCCCAACAACAATATGATTCTCTAATTGTTTCAGTTCATCTTGTTCCTAGTTTGCTTTTATTTGTGGTTTTATTGTAAAACTTGTAGTTGAGGGTTACATTATTAGCATGTTATCATGTCTTCCTCTCCCTTGAGATCAGTATATTTCCCCTTATGTGTGTTTCTGAGCATGTCTTACCAATTATCTTTTACTTGTTGTGTGCTTTCCATCATGTGTTCCATGAACTACCTATATCCCTATCACCCCTGTAAATGATCTTGTTCTTTGGGTCTGGTTTTGTGACTATGCCTAGTCAGCTTCTTCTAAGTATGACTATACCAATTCCTAGGTCTTTTCTAAATTATGTGTTCTATGTATCCCAAACTCATTAACCGTGTCTGTGGCTATTGAACTTACTTTGGTCCTATAAATGTTGGTTGTGCATGAACCTGCCTCAAGGTGTTGTGTTTGGACTTTGTTAACTAATACAATCTCTTTTTCAAACAGTCTCTGTTGTTTTACTAAATTACTTTCAAACAAACTTTTGTTTTAATATAGTTTTTTCACTAAAACCTTTCAACTTGTGTCAATCACTGTCACTCTACTCTTAGTCACTAAGTTCTACCCCCTCTAGTATGTGTACTGCCTTGGGATCCTCTTGAGAACCCTCTGAACTCTAGCATACTGAGGCTGGCCTTTCCACACTACACTTGTTCAATTTTGGTTACCAAGTCTAGGTGTAAGCACTGCCCGAGATCCTTGAGATCCTTCGGGAACTTGATGTACCTAGACTATGTCATTGTCTATGAAATTGAGGCATTTGAGGCCATTGGAGGCTTTGGGAAATCTGGGCCTAATTGAAGGCTCCCTATGGAATAGATTCTTGATTTATTACTAACTTATGTAATTCATTCATTGATCTGTAATAACTTGTACACAGATATTGGACTATTTAGTGAAAAGGATGGGTAAATACATACTTTATGGGGTAATACGGGTAGAAATCATGCTCCTAAGACCTTACTTTTAAATCTGTTTGCTCCGCTAAATAGAAATAATGCTCCTAGTACCTTACTTTTTAAATATATTTCTAATAAATAGAAATCATGATCATAGGACTTTACTTTTAAATATATTTGGTCTACTAAGTAGAAATCATGCTCCTAGAACTTTATGTTTAAATCTGATTATTTTTTCCAATAGAAATCATGCCCCTAGAACTTCATGCTTAAATTCGATTGCCTCACCAAGTAGAAATCATGTTTATAAGGTTTTACATTCTGTCATGTTTAGAAACCATGCATATAGGTTCCAAATAATCATGCCTTCAATCAGATTAACTTATAGATGTCATGCCTATAGGACTTAATTTATATTCTGGTTCAACGAGTGTTTATGTATGTTTACATGCCTGCAAGCCTTTAAAATCAGTATCAAACGTAGATATCACGCCTATAGGGAACCATATTCGAAATTTTTCCTTTCAATCTAATTTAGTCTAAATAAGTCAACTTAGTCCATGCCTAGTTCATTCTTGAATTGGTTTTATTAAGTATTAAGTATTTCCTGAAACAAGTTCTTTCAAACTGCCTCAATTTCATTAGATATCATGCCTATAGGTGTTGCAGAAAGCATGTTTCAAAACCTGCTTTGTTTCTATACTAATGTGTTAATCAATACTCCACGTGTAGGCAAGCCTTTAGGGCATTTTCAAGACTACATCTATGAAACTGTCTCTATTGCTTAATGTTTTCTGATCCTAACAGGCTTCCAAAAATCCATAGGCAACTGCTAGGGTTATAACTTCTAAATGTCTAAAAGAGGTTGTTTGTCTTCTGCATATTCACCTAGATATTTTGCCTTAGGACCTTGTCTAATAAAAAATCTTAACTGTGCTTGAGTTGTGGTGCATATGTGTTTGTTTGAGGAGGAAACTTTGAGCCCCTAATTGCTCCCTTTTATGTGGTCCTAAGTGTTTTAATTGTCGCCTTAGAATTTTCACTTTTTAAACCTTAGGGGTACATCTAGAACCACCTATAGGTAGAGGTCCTAACTCCCTCCAGGACCATTAAGAAGGGACGGTAGCAACACGCAATAGAAATCATTAACCAAACACTCGCTTTGCATGACCAATTAGGGGACAGGAAGGGTACACATGAGATATGATGACTATGCGCTAATGTCACGTGTAGCCCTTCATGAAGGAGTGTTTACCGGACATTGTGTGGGATGATCCTATAGGATAACCAACATAGGACCCCTCCTTTACAAAAATTTTCCTTTATTCAAACCTTTGTTTTACAACTTGTCCAAATCTTGTTACTTGAGTTATCTAATGTGCTTTACTTGTGACCCATTTGATTAATTGTTTACTTTTAATGGACTAATTTGTGAATATAAGTTCGGACAGGACACACAGTTGTGGACCAAGAGGGGTGCCTAATACCTTCCCCTCGAGGTTACTTCGAGCCCTTACTCTAATCTCTGGTAATGCAGACTAAACCAAGATTTAATCACTCTAGGTGCCCTAACGCACCATGATTCGTTGATGAAATCACATATATGCCAGCAGCAGGGCCGCACTTCCTCTTGATGGGTCTTAAGAGCATTCAGTCGTATGCTCTGTATCGGGTTCTAAGGCAACTCGGGAGATTCCAAATAGTGCCAAAAGACGGCGATCTTAGTCTCCAAGTGGTTGAGATTGGTCCTGATGGCCAGTTTCCTGAAGCACGGGTCCACCAAGTCTGGAGTGAATGTCAATATTTAGCGGCGAATACCTATGTACATGATCGATCTAAAGGGGAAGTTTCACCTGAGTATCATGCCTGGTATAGAAGGGACGTTTCATTTGGGAGGCCGGCCAAAAGACCTCACCTCCAGGATTTTGCCGAATCATCACAAGAACAATGGGCCTGGTTAGCTAAAGAAAATGAATACAGAGCTAAAATAGGAGAATTGGAAAAGCAAGTCTGAGACCTTCAGTTTGAAAACAGTGTGCAGACCGCAACCGATGAGGGTGAGAAGAAGAAATTGGCCAAAGAGAATAAAGCCTTATGAACCCAAGTTCAAAAGATGAATATAGCAGCCGAAAATCCCGTCAGGAGTGCCAAAGATGCAAAACTTATAGAAAATCTAAGGCAAAAGTGAATGACTATAGTTTTGACCTCAACAAAGTAGAAAGAGAATTAGCCAGGGTTCGAAAAAAATTGGCTAAAAATACGGAAGAACAAGCCCGCATGGTTAAACAGTTGAAAGAAGAATACGATAATGAGGTCACGGGATTAAGGAAGAGGGTCATTGCCACAGAGAACAAAATGATCAAACAGGCAAAAGAATTCACGATTGAAAGACAGCATTGCTACGCGGCATTGGCACAATTAGAAATGGGCTTGCAACAACTCCAGGAACAAAACCAGGTAGCCGAGCAGACTTTGGAGGCCAGGGACGACAGATAGGGCGGTTGCTTCAGGAAAAGGGAAAAATCAGAGAGAGAATCTTAACCGTTGCTCACTATATTACTAGGAAATGCCAAGCACGCGAGAACATGACTCCCACCACCTTCTTTGCATCGGTGATGATATTTGTGAAACAGATAATGAGTGACTTGGACAGACTTCAGGGGGAACTTGCATATAGGCCCGCGGCGAGACCGAACGATGTCCCACGAGCACCAGGAGCTTTAATGTATTCATGATTGTCATTTGAGTCTTTATTTCCTTTTCTACTAGAGTCTGTCAGTTGTTTGAGTCTGCATTTTCTTTTCGCTAGGAGTCTGTCAGTTGATTGAGTCTGTATCCTCTTTTGAAATAAAATAGTTGACGGTGGAGTCTGTAGTATCATCAGAGTCTGATAGTTTTGTTAATCTTGAGTCTTTGTAATCGAAGTATTTGTTATCAATAAAATTGAAAATTCCAAAAACATTTTTTCTTCTATCTTACATTTATTTTCACGAACTACGCCCGGTCTGATTCATGCAAGGTCATAATACGTAGGCAATCTTCATAGGATTTGACCGTAACCAAATGAAAAGGAAAAGAAAATAAGAAGTAAAACAAGAGAGAAAAAAAAGAGCGGAAAAACAAGAAAGAAAAAAGAGAAAATAAGAAATTGAAGGAATGAGAGAACCAAAACAAACAGAAAACAAAGGCAAGAATTGAAAAGGAGACAGAGAAAAGAAAGAAAAAGCAAGAAAAAGAAAGAAAGAAAAAAAGAGAAAGAAAGTTATCGTTGGAAATAAAAGTCGGGATAGCGCAAGCAGTCGAGCAAATGCATAATAGAATCCGTTAACTGCTTAGGTGCATTCATTCCCCAACGTGCGGTTATCAAATCTGCTAATGCCCTAACCATTAACCAAGTTGTTGTTGATGTTGAGTCCAGGAAAGTTGTTAGTTGTTTGGCATTCTGGCAACCCATTCCTGCAACACCCGATCAAAAGACAAGCTGAAAATGATAGGCCAAGAATCATATACCAGTATTGTGGACCCGGAAAAAGAGGTAGAGGTGATGGATGTTAATGCAATGAGGGAGGAGATGTATAAGTTGAGGAAGCAAATGGCTGAAATGCATCAGGATTGGTCTATGGGTCAGCCGGCGCCAGTTTACCCTGCCAATCCAGCCTATATCCCACCATTAGCTCAGTCTCAGGAGCCTCCAACTGTGAACTCATCTCCCGCTTTCCCTTTCTACCAACAGAGATATGGCACCACCTCCTACCCTCCCCAAGCTCCACCACCCAAAAAAACCCTCCTCCGCCAATCACCCCTGTCTTTGTGGCGCCTCCACCTGCCACATTGAAAAGATCATCCAGTGAGCCACTGTTTCAGGCTCATGATAGCCAGTATTATCCCCCCGAGCCTACCTTTAAAGCTCCTGAGCCATATTCCTACACCCCTCACTTTGAGTTCCCGGTGGAAACTGAAAAGCCGCTTAAGAACCCGGAACAGGAAGAGATGTTTCAAAAAGTAAAAAGCCTGGAGCAGTCCTTCAGGAACATGCAAGGATTGGGTGGCCAAGTCAGTGTGGCTTATAAGGATTTGTGTCTGTTCCCGGATGTTCAGTTACCAGCAGGGTTCAAAATGCCTAAGTTCGTTCTGTATGACGGGCATGGTGACCCGGTTACCCACCTGAGGGGATTCTGCAGCAAAACGAGAGGGGCAGGTGGAAAAGATGAGTTACTGATGGCGTACTTCAGTCAGAGTCTCAGTGGGTATGCTTTGGTGTGGTATACACGACAGGACCATGGTAGGTGGTATACCTGGAATGACTTGGCACAAGCATTCGCCTGCCATTTTCAGTACAATCTAGAAATTATTCCAGATCGCCTGTCACTGATAAAACTTGAGAAGAAACCTGGGGAGAGCTTCAGGGAGTATGGGCTCCGCTGGAGAGAAAAGGTCGCAAGGGTCCGATGAAAGAAAGCGAGATGGTCGATTACTTTTTGCAGGCTTTGGAGCCGACTTACTTAGGTCACTTGGTAACAGCAATTGGTAAATCTTTTAATGAAGTTTTGAAAATGGGAGGAATGGTCGAGGAAGGACTTAAAACCAATAAAATCTTGAGCTATTCAGCGATCAAAACAACCACCCAGGCCATCCAAAGCGACACTGGGGGCGTGCTCGGGAAAAAGAAGAAAGAAGAGGTTGCAGCTGTTGAGTCCGGAGCATGGTCCAGATCTAAGGGCCCTTCACCCTACTACAACCAGCCCTAACCCCACCACAAAAATTACCCATACACTCCATATGTCCCTCCACAACACTATTACCCGCCGCCAGATCCACATTTTTCCGTCCACCATGCTCAAACTTATCCCCAACCTCCGGCTCATGTGCAATGGTGTGCACCGGTTCTCCAAAACTCATACCCAGCCCGCAAAACACCTATCCACCCCCAAGAGCCCATAGAAATCCCCCCGGAGCAGGTCACCGACCAAACCCAGCCTTCAAAAAATGAGAGATTACAGAAGCAAAAGACTTTCAATCTATTGGGAGAATCATATACCACTTTTTTTCACAAATTGAGGCAATTAGGTCTGTTGAATCCAATTGAGCCCAAAATGCCAAACCCACTTCCTAGTAATCTGGACCACTCAGTAAGCTGTGAATACTGTTCGGGGGCCCCGGACATGATACAGAGAAGTGATGGAAGCTAAAGACAGTGGTGTAGGAGCTCATTGACACCCACCGAATCAAGGTCTAGGCCCCAGATGCACCAAATATTAACCAGAATTCGTTGCCAGCTTACCACGAGACCCATATGATTGAGTTAGTACAAAATGGAGAGCACAAGAAGCCTTTGCAAACCGTAATGATGATCAGGTCTAGTGAGGACAGGCCAAATGAGAAATTAACTAGTGGAAGGACATTGATCCACGTGGAGGAAACAGTTAGTAAACCAGTTGTGGTGATACAGAAAGAGTTTTCAAGCAGTGTTAAAGTTAAACGAGAACCGGTTGTGGTGGGAAAGGCGCCTTCGAGCAGTGTTGTAGTAAAGCAAGAACTAGCTAAAGTGGTGGTGCCAGGAGCAGTGGACAAGCCCGTTGTGACCGTAAAAGGTGCTCGCATAGAGCCGATTATTATCAAGCCAGTGATTCAGTTACCAATAACCAGTGAGAAGGTCGTGCCATGGAATTACGTTCGGGTGACAGTAATGTATAAGGGAAAGGAAGTTAAAGAAGAAGTTTGTGAAACTCATGGGCTGACTCGTTCAGGAAGATGTTTCACCCCTGAGGAATTGAGAAAAGCTAAAATTACCAAAGATAATCCAGTGCCCGTAAAGAAAGTCGTGACTGAAGAAGAGGCTAAAGAATTATTAAAGAAGATGAATGCACAAGATTACTCCATTGTAGAACAGTTGAGGAAGACCCCCGCACAGATCTCATTGCTATCATTATTGATCCATTCAGACAAGCATCGCGGGGCATTGATGAAAATTCTGAATGAAGCCCATGTTCCAGATAAGATCTCTGTGAACCATCTGGAGAAAATAGCAAACAAGATTTTCGAGGTCAATAGGGTTACATTCTCTGATGATTAGCTGCCGTTGGAAGGCACTGAGCATAATAAAGCATTATACCTCACGGTAAAATGCGAAGACTCTATGGTCACTCGGGTGCTGATTGACAATGGGTCCAGTGCAAACATTTGACCTCTCTCCACCCTGGACAAGCTAAAGCTGGACAGTGAAAGAATCCACAAGAATAGAATTTACGTACGAGGATTTGATGGAGGAGGAAAGGACACAGTAGGGGACATAGTGTTGGAACTGACGATAGGACCGATTGAATTTGCTATGGAGTTCCAGGTGCTCGACATGGCTATTTCTTACAATCTATTATTAGGCCGACCTTGGATTCATGCAGAAAAAGCAGTGCCATCTACCTTGCATCAGATGGTCAAATTCGAGTGGGACCGGCAGGAAATTGTGGTGCATGGGGAAGATAGTTCATGTAATACCATTATGTCTGTCATAGAAGCTGAGGATGACAAAGGTCCATGGGTTTATCAAATCTTGGATACGGTATCAGTTGTAAAGGTCCCGAAAGGGGAGTGTATTCCTGCGCCAAAGGTAGCTGCTGTATCTGTCATGGTGGCCTCGGAAATGTTAAAGAATGGTTTCATACCGGGCAAAGGTTTGGGTGCTGATCTTCAAGGCATTGTGCAACCAGTTTCTCTTCCCAAGAATCTGGATACTTTTGGTTTAGGGTTCAAACCCACAGTTGCGGATGTAAGGCGGTCCCGCAAAATGAAGAAGAGGGCATGGGTCCTTCCCAAGTCGATCCCATGTCTGTCCAGATCATTTGTCAGGCCGGGTATCAGAAAGCAATTGTTGTCAAAAGTTTCTGAGTCATTGATTGGTGCTGATGGAGACTTGGACAAAGGGTTCGAAAGGTTGTTCGCTGAGGTTAACATGGTTGAGGCTAGGGAAGGGTCAAGCAAGGCAAATGTGCAGTTCGTCGGACCACGTGCAAAAGTCAACAACTGGGAAGCTACTCCTCTTCCTACTCTGAGGGAGTCTTGGTAGTGGCTTTTGATTTTCTTTTGTTGTCTGGATTATTTCAGGGTTTGTAATTCAGATATTATATTCCGTCCGATTGGATGTGTTAAAGCCCTGTTATCTTTATATTCAATGAAATGCAATTGTCTTTCTTTCTTCATTCCTAATTTTGTTTCCATTTTCTTTTTCTTCTCTGTACAGTTCTTTTTATGCTGATATCAATGACATGACATGCATGAGGAATCATTGGTCCGGTTTTAAAAGCCAATCTAACTTGGAAATAATAATACAAGAAATTGAGTGTGATGATGAGTTGGAATACGATGATGACGAGGCCTATGAAGAGATTAGTAAAGAATTAAGCCATTTTGAGGAAAAACCAAAACCTAACCTAAATAACACGGAAGCAGTTAATCTAGGGGACCAAGATAATGTCCGTGAAACGAAATAAGTGTTCACTGGAACCGCAACTCAAGGAGGAGATAATCAAAGCACTGTTCGAATACAAGGATATTTTTGCATGGTCGTACGATGATATGCCGGGTCTAAGCATTGACTTAGTGGTTCACAAATTGCCCACTGACCCAGCACTCCCTCCTGTCAAGTAGATGCTGAGAAAGTTCAAAATGGATATAAGTGTAAAGATCAAACAAGAGATCACCAAGCAGTTTGAGGTGAAAGTCATTCGGGTAACGCAGTATCCCACCTGGTTAGCCAATGTTGTGCCTATGCAAAAAAAGGATGGCAAGA
The DNA here is from genome assembly GCA_026770625.1 of Nicotiana glauca. Lineage (NCBI taxonomy): Eukaryota > Viridiplantae > Streptophyta > Magnoliopsida > Solanales > Solanaceae > Nicotiana > Nicotiana glauca. Next base: position 109,606 of record MU785548.1, read on the forward strand.
CCAGGGTGTGTGTTGATTATCGGGATCTTAACAAGGCAAGTCTGAAAGACAATTTCCCACTTCCGAACATCCACATATTGATTGATAATTGTGCCAAACATGAGATTGGTTCTTTTGTGGATTGTTACACGGGGTACCACCAGATCTTAATGGATGAGGAGGATGCAGAAAAGACGGCATTCATCACGCCATGGGGAACATACTATTATCGGGTCATGCCGTTTGGTTTGAAAAATGCTGGGACAACCTATATGAGGGCGATGACAACAATGTCCCACGACATGATACATAAGGAAATTGAGGTGTATGTAGACGATGTGATCATGAAGTCTAGAAAGCAGTCTGACCACGTCAGGGATCTGAGGAAGTTCTTCCAAATGCTTCGCAGGTACAATCTCAAGCTCAATCCTGCAAAGTGCTATTTCAGGGTGCCGTCTGGGAAGTTGTTGGGATTTATAGTCAGCCGCCGAGGTATTGATCTAGACCCGTCAAAAATCAAGACTATCCAGGAATTCCTACGTCCGAGGAACAAGACCGAGGTGATGAGTTTGCTAGGGAGATTGAACTATATCAGCAGGTTTATTGCTCAACTCACGAAAACTTGTGAGCCAATCTTCAAACTGTTAAAGAAAGATGTTGCGGTCAAATGGATGGATGAATGCCAGGAGGCTTTTGATAAGATTAAGGGGTATTTGTCAAACCCACCTGTGTTGGTCCCACCAGAACAATGTTCGCCTTTGATTCTATATTTGATGATTTTGGATAATTCATTTGGTTGTGTACTGGGGCAGCATGATGTTACTGGAAGAAAGGAGCAGGCTATCTATTACCTCAGCAAGAAGTTCACATCTTACAAGGTGAAGTATACTCATCTTGAAAGAACATGTTGTGCACTAACTTGGGTTGCACAGAAGCTGAAACATTACTTGTCATCTTATACCACCTATCTCATCTCTCGGTTGGACCCGTTGAAGTACATTTTTCATAAGTCCATGCCCACAGGGAGGCTTGTAAATTGGCAGATCCTGCTTACAGAATTTGACGTTGTCTACGTGACCCGGATCGCAATGAAAGCACAGGCCTTAGCAGATCATTTGGCTGAGAATCCGGTTGATGAGGATTATGAACCTTTGAAGACTTATTTCCCTAATGAAGAAGCGATGCACGTTGATAAGTTGGAACAAGTTGAGAAGCCGGATGGAAACTTTTCTTTGACGGGATTGCCAACATGAAAGGCGTGGGGATAAGAGCAGTACTTATTTCTGAAACAGGGCAGCACTACCCCGTTACAGCTCAGCTTCGTTTCTATTGTACTAACAACATGGCAGAATATGAGGCATGTATCTTGGGTTTGAGGTTAGCTGTAGATATGGGTGTCCAGGAAGTCTTGGTCATGGGTGACCCGGACCTACTAGTGCACCATATTCAAGGAGAATGGGAAACACGGGAATTGAAGCTTATACCGTACCGATAATGTTTGCATGATCTTTGTCAATGGTTTCAATCAGTAGAGTTCAAGCACATTCCAAGGATTCATAATGAGGTTGCCGATGCGCTGGCCACTTTGGCGTCAATGTTGCATCATCCGGATAAGCATTATGTGGACCCTTTGCAGATTCAGGTTCGTGATCAGCATGCTTATTGTAATATGGTTGAAGAAGAATTTGACGATGAGCCGTGGTTTTGTGACATCAAGGAATATATCAGGATGGGGGTGTATCCGGTGCAGGCCACGGGAGACCATAAAAGAACGATTCGATGGTTGGAAAGCGGGTTCTTCTTTAGTGGGGGAGTATTGTACAAAAGAACTCCAGATCTCGGGTTGTTAAGATGTATTGACGCGAGACAGGCCACAACTATCATGACTGAGGTACATTCCGAAGTTTGTAGACCGCATATGAGTGGGTACGTTCTGGCAAAGAAGATCCTCCGAGCGGGGTACTACTGGCTTACTATGGAGTGGGATTGCATCAGTTACGTACTCAAATGTCATCAATGCCAAGTGCATGGAGACTTGATTCATTCTCCACCATCAGAATAACACACGATGTCCGCACCGTGGCCTTTTGTTGCATGGGGCATGGATGTCATTGGGCCAATTGAGCCAGTAGCGTCAAATGGGCACAGGTTCATTTTGGTGGCTATAGATTATTTTACCAAGTGGGTAGAGGCCAAAATGTTCAAGTCCGTAACCAAGAAAGCTGTGGTGGATTTTGTGCATTCAAACATTATCTGTTGGTTTGGGATACCAAAGGTGATCATTACAGACAATGGAGCTAGTCTCAATAGTCATTTGATTAAAGAGACATGTGAGCAATTCAAGATTACCCATCGCAATTCTACCTCATACCGCCCTAAGGCGAATGGTGCGGTTGAAGCGGCCAACAAGAATATAAAGAAAATACTTCGGAAAATGGTAGAGGGTTCTAGACAATGGCATGAAAAGCTACCTTTTGCATTATTGGGGTACCGCACCACTGTTCGAACTTCAGTAGGGGAGACTCCTTATTCATTGGTGTATGGCACCAAAGCTGTGATACCCGCAGAAGTGGAGATCCCATCCCTTCGAATTATCGCGGAGGCTGAGATTGATGATGATAAAATGGGTAAAAACCTGCTTGGAGCAGTTGAGTTTGATTGATGAGAAGAAATTGGCATCAGTGTGTCATGGCCAGTTGAACCCACAAATAATGGCAAGAGCGTACAACAAGAAAGTGCTTCCGAGGAAGTTTGAAGTGGGACAGTTAGTGCTGAGACGTATTTTGCCTCATTGGGCTGAAGCAAAAGGAAAGTTCGCCCAAAACTGGCAGGGGCCATTTGTTGTAACCAGAGTCTTGTCTAATGGTGCACTATATTTGACAGATGTGGAAGGAAAATGTGTAGAAATGGCTATCAATTCTGATGCGATAAAAAAAGATACTATATATGATTTCTTTGTTTGATTGTACTTGTTTGTGTTAGGCATATTTTGAAGATTGAAATGACGAAGGCGTTTTGTTCTGCTATCTAAACACTTTATCCCTTGTCATCCCTTTGAGCCTTGTTTATTTTCTTTCATAACCCTCTTTCGGAATCAATGGCATAATTCAAAAATACAAGTGCGGAGGATAAGTAAGTGAAGAAGAAAAAGGGAGGAAGAAAATAAAAAAAGAAGAAGAAATAAGAAAAGAAAGAAAGAAAAAGAAGAAAAGAAAGAAAGAAAAAGAAAAGAAAAGAAAAGAAAAGAAAAATAAAAAGAAAGGAAAAGGAAAAATAAAAAAAATAAAAAAATAAAAAAGAAAAGAAGAGAAAGAAAAATCACAACAACAAAGTAATTCCTATGACGTGAACTACGTTTGACTTGATCCCGAACGGGTACGTAGGCAGCCTCCCTCTGAGGTTCAGTCTCGTCGAAATAAAAATCCAAAAGTCCCCAAGCAAGAAACTGGGGCAGAAGTTGTGTTGTTGTGAGAAATCTAATTCCGAAAGTATCCCATTTTGAATTGCTTTGAGCCTTTTATACCCTTTCTTTCTAACCTGTCCAAAAGCCCATATTACGGTCCAAAGAAAGACCTTCTGATCAGTCTTTGAGAAATGCCAAGTCAAGCAGGTAAAGGTAATTCATGTCAAGGGCAATACTCTGGTTTAAGCAGGAAAATTTAAAAATGACAGAGTCTTATTGGTGAAAACCCTCACGGGCACCGTAAGGCGACGGGAGTTGAGAGAAATAAAAATGAGAGTCTTATTGGTGAAAACCTTCACAGGTACCGTAAGGCGACGTGAGTTGAGAGAGAATGGAAATGAGAGAGTCTTATTGGTGAAAACTCTCACGTGCACCTTGAGGCGAAAGTGATTTAAAAGCGAACAAATGAGAAAGGTCTTTTGGTGGAAAACTGTTTCGAGGCACCGCAGGATGAACAAGGTCAAGGTTTGGGTAAAGTAATCAAGTTATGGAAATTCAGAGGCAACGAGGTATGGCAAGTGGAAGTTGATTGGTTGAACAAATTGGGCCGATTAGTCCGAAATGCATGTCATGACCATTGGTACCAGCTGTTCCAGTTAGATAAGTTTCTTTGCATTCTCTTTTAGCAATCATCCGGTTTTGGATTCTTCGTATCCCTAACTCATAAAATCATTGCATTTCATTTTCTTTTGGGGTTTATCTGTCTAAAGATGTTTCAATGTTAGTTTTGTTCGAAGCAAGTGGAATAGGGTTTCAAAGCTCACTACCAATTCCCAAAATTGCAAAGCACAGCATGGTCAGAGCATATTAAAGACAGCATGATAAAAGATGGAATATAGGGAATCACCGGAAGTTTCATCGGTGGAATGATTGAGTAATGTCGTGGGAAATGCAAAAGTCAAATAAAGGGGTCAGAGGTGTGAAACAACAGCATGGGTATAAACACTTGGGGTTGTCAAAGGATATGGGGTTTGAAAGTCAGTCAGAGAGTCAAGCGGCTCAGGGCCAGTTCAGGGGAGCAGGTCAAAGCAAAACATGGCCGCGGGGACATCCTCAACAAAGAATGCCATCAACTAACCACCATTTTAAACTGACAAAATTTTCTTTGATTGAAAAAGGGGCAGAAAAATTCGGTTGTTTCGGAGGAACTCTCCGTAAGGGGAAAACAAGCATTAATCAGGTTTGACCGTAAAGTGGGGTTTGGTCAAGATACAAGATAATCATGAATAGCATATGGGAATATAAGTTGATGTCAAAGTTTGCATGTTTATGATAAGATTCAATTAGGAGTTGTCAGGACCTTCCGGGATAATAGGACTTAGCTTTCAAACTCTTAGTAACAGTTGGTATAATGATTCATTTAACACTCACCCTGTACCCAGCATCAAAACTGGGGCAGAAAATTTTCTTTGTTTTGTCTATTCTGTTGAAATCAGGCGCCCACCTGGAGAACAAGGGAATACATTTCAAGTTCAGCAATCAGCCGTCCACCTGGAGAACAAGGGCATTTATTTCAAGTTTTAGCAATCAGGAGCCCGCCTGGAGAACAAAAGCATTTATTTCAAGTTTTAGCAATCAGGAGCCCGCCTGGAGAACAGAGGCATATATTTCAAATTTTAGCAGTCTGGAGCCCGCCTGGAGAACAGAGGCATATATTTCAAGTTTTTAGCAGTCAGGAGCCCGCCTGGAGAACAAAGGCATATATTTCATGTTTTAGCAATCAGGAGCCCGCCTGGAGAACAGAGGCATGCATTTTTAAGTTTTGAAGTCGAGAGCCCGCCCATATAATAGAGGCATACATTTTCAAGTGTTGAAGTCGGGAGCCCGCCCGTATAACAGAGGCATGTATTTTCAAGTGTTGAAGTCGGGAGCCCGCCCGTATAACAGAGGCATATATTTTCAAGTTTTGAAGTCGGGAACCCGCCCGTATAACAGAGGCATATATTTTCAAGTTTTGAAGTCGGGAGCACGCCCGTAGAACAGAGGCGTATATTTTCAAGTTTTGAAGTCGGGAGCCCGCCCGTGGAACAGAGGCATATATTTTCAAGTTTTGAAGTCGGGAGCACGCCCGTAGAACAGAGGCATATATTTTCAAGTTTTGAAGTCGGGAGCCCGCCCGTATAACAGAGGCATATATTTTTAAGTTTTGAAATCGGGAGCACGCCCATAGAACAGAGGCGTATATTGTCAAGTTTTGAAGTCGGGAGCCCGCCCGTAGAACAGAGGCATATATTTTCAAGTTTTGAAGTCGGGAGCGCGCCCGTAGAACAGAGGCATATATTTTCAAGTTTTAAAGTCGGGAGCCCGCCCGTATAACAGAGGAATACATTCAAGGTCAGCGATCTGAAGGAAAGCAAAAAACATATCAGTTTACAATTCAAAGCGGCAACAATGTATTTCACCAAGAGGATGCAAGACAACAAGGCAACAAGAAATACAATAGCAAGTTCGAAGAATTTAGATAGGATTTTTGTAATTCGTAGATCATAGCTTAGGCTAGCTTCTTTTATTTTGACATGGTGTAATAAGGGAGGTCAGCAAGCAGTAGCAACAGCAGCAGCAACAATAGTGAAATTATAGCTTCATGGTAGTCCCAGCTACCAGACATTCCCGAACTACACTGACCTGATTCCTTTTCAGCCAAGGATATGTAGGCAACCTCAGAAGCAGGGTGCAGTCAAATCTTTCAAAAATGCTTCACGCGGAGTATTCGAATGGGCAAAAATCGCTCGAATCCGCTCACTTATGTTTGCACGAAAACTCTCCGTGTTCCCGAGCAAAGAGGGGCAACTATGAGCACGTGATTTTTGCCCTATATAAATTACTCCCAGAAATTTAAACAAAATAACTTCTCTAATTATTTTACAATTTGGAGGATTTTGTGACATTTTGTGGTAATTGTTTGCATTTTTGTTTTGTGCATTTTAATTAGTGAAAAATACAAAATACTTGGCATTTGCATTTAAGGTTTAATTTCACATTTTAGAATTAATTAGTAGTTAAGTTACTTCAAAAAATAAAGAAAATAATAAAAAATAGTTCTTTTTGCATTTATACTTTTAATTGTCTTAGTTTGCGTTTAATTAGGAATTATGGTATTTGAAAATTGAGTAATATAATTTTAGAAGTCAATTTAGGTTTTTATTTTTAAATTATCATTTAATAAAAATTAGAAATAATATAAATGAAAAAATAAAAAAAAGGAAAAGAAAAGAAAATAATTGAAAAATTAAAAGAAATGCATGGTCTTAGTAAAATGCCCAAATTTTGGGCCAAATTCAATTCCAGCCCAAACAAGCCATTGAATCTGATCCAAATCACGACCCTGAATGACCCAAACCCAATTCCCCAACCCGGCCTGCCTCCCCTTTAGTGAAACGACGTCGTTTGGTTAAGTTTTAATCTTGACCGTCGATGTTTATTGATCCAACGGACAGGAAGCCCACGTTCAATGATATATAACGGTCGGAGCCCCCCACCCCCA
>MU785550.1:0-25614 GCA_026770625.1 Nicotiana glauca
GTCCTTTAATTGGAAAAACTCCTTCCACCACGCCCCTCGCGGGGTGCGGCAGCGCCGAAAGGAGGTGTGACACTTAATACAAGAGTCGTTGTCAAATTTTCATTTACCAAAGAGATGTTTCACATGACTTAAGACAACTACAACACCTATAAGTCTTGCACAACTAGAGGGAACTTCACTAGCATTTAGGAAGGAACCAATCCGGACATGATGAAGGTGGTTATTGAGATAGAAAGGTCACCTAATTTCTTCTAGGATAGATCAAACAGATGGGGATATTTCTCTTTCATTTCCTTCTTCGCTTTCCATGTGGCTTCCTCAACTCGTTGACTTCGCCACAACACCTTGACTGAAGCGACTTCCTTATTTCTCAACTTACGGACTTGTCTATCAAGAATGGCGACCGGAACCTCTTCATACGACAACTCTTCATTAACCTCGACAGTTTCGACTGGCACGATGGTGGATGGATCCCCAACCACTTTCTTCAACATGGAAACGTGGAATACCGGGTGCACTAGTGACATCTCGGGAGGCAATTCTAGCCTATAGGCCACTTGCCCTATCCATTGAACGATTTGGTACGGTCCGACATATCTAGGACTCAACTTACCTTTCTTCCCGAAGCGCATGATTCCCTTCATAGGGGATACCTTTAGGAATACCCAATCACCAACTTGGAATTCCATCTCCCTCCAACGAACGTCCGCATAAGACTTTTGGCGACTCTGAGCGGTCTTCATCCTTTCCTGAATGATTTTAACTTTCTCCATAGCCTGGTGCACAAGGTCTGGCCCTATCAGTTCTGCTTCACCCACTTCAAACCACCCAATCGGAGACCTACACCTTCGCCCATATAATGCCTCAAATGGGGCCATTTGGATGCTAGCATGAAAGCTGTTGTTGTAGGAAAATTCTATAAGTGGCAAGTGCTCATCCAAATTTCCCTTGAAATCCAAGGCACAAGCTCACAACATATCTTCGAGTGTCTGAATAGTTCGCTCGGCCTAATCGTCAGTTTGCGGATGGAAAGCTGTGCTGAGATTCACCTGAGTACCCAAACCTTGCTAAAATTTCTTCCAAAAGTTTGCCGAGAACTGGGCCCCCCGTTTCGAGATAATAGAAAGTGGCGTGCTATGGAGCCTTACTATCTCCTTGATATACAACTTGGCATATTGCTCTACAGTGTTGGTGGACTTGACTGGCAAGAAGTGAGCTGATTTGGTGAGTCGACCCACTATTACCCAAATTGAGTCAAATTTGTGCTGAGTGCGAGGTAACCCCACCACGAAATCCATGTTAATCATCTCCTATTTCCACGTCGGTATTTCCATAAGCTGAGTTAGCCCACCAGGTTGCTGATGCTCAGCCTTCACTTGCTGATAATTCGGACACTTAGATACAAAGTTTGCCACACCCCTCTTCATACCGTTCCACCAATAAACCTCCTTGAGGTCATGATACATTTTCGTGGAACCCGGATGCACGGAATACCTGGAATTATGAGCCTCTGCCATTACCCTCTCCAGAAGCTTATCCACATCCGGAACACATAACCTACCTTGACACCGCAAAACACCATCTTCGCTGCTGAGTGAGAATGCCGAAGTCTTGTTATTCAGAACTGCTTCCTTCATCAGAGCCAATGCTATATCAATAAACTATTTCTCCTTGATTTCCGTCACAAGCGACGACTCCGCTCCATTATACACCATAACATTCCTTTCGTCTGATGCCGAAATGCAAACCCCTAAATTGGCTAATTGATAAACCTCTCGAGCCAAGGGCCTCTGATCCACTCCCAGATGAGCCAAACTTCCCATGGATTTCCGACTGAGAGCATCGGCCACCACGTTCTCCTTCCCTGGATGGTACAAGATGTCCAGGTCATAATCCTTGAGTAATTCTAACCACCGCCGTTGCCTTAAATTCAACTCTTTCTGCCTGAACAAGTACTGGAGGCTCTTGTGATCTAAAAATACATCCACATGGACCCCATAAAGGTAATGCCTCCATATTTTTAGGGCAAAAACAACTGCTCCAAGCTCCAAATCATGCGTCGGGTAATTCTTCTCGTGATTCTTGAGTTGCCTTGAAGCATACGTTATAACCTTCCTATGCTGCATCAATACACACCCCAAACCAACCCTGGAGGCATCACAATAAACCACAAACCCTTCTGTGCCTTCTAGCAAGGCCAATACCGGTGCCGAGGTCAACCTTGCCTTCAGTTCTTGGAAACTTTTCTCGCAGACGTCGGACCATTGGAACTTAACTGCTTTCTGCGTCAATTTTGTCAATGGGGAGGCGAGGGTAGAGAATCCCTCCACAAACCTCCGATAGTACCCTGCCAAACCCAAGAAGCTACGAATCTCCGTCGGGGTCGTGGGTCTAGGCCAATATTTCATTGCTGAAATTTTCTGGGGGTATACCTGAATCCCTTCACTTGAGATGACGTGGCCCAAAAAGGCAACGGACTCCAACCAAAACTCACATTTTGAAAATTTGGCATACAACTGGTGCTGATGAAGAGTCTGCAAAACTGCCCTGAGGTGATAGGCATGATCGTCCTGACTCTGCGAATAAACAAGGATGTCGTCAATGAAAACAATCACGAAAGAGTCTAAAAATGGCTTGAAGACCCGATTCATAAGATCCATAAAAGCTGCCGGGGCATTGGTTAGCCCAAATGACATGACCAAGAATTCGAAGTGACCATAGCGAGTTCTGAAAGCAGTCTTGGGGAATGTACTGCTCCCTAATCTTCAATTGGTGATATCCTGACCGTAGATCAATTTTGGAGAAGAATCTTGCACCTTGCTATTGGTCAAACAAATCATCTATCCGAGGCAAAGGATACTTATTATTGTGACTTTGTTGAGCTGTCGGTAATTAATACACATCCGGAGCGACCCATCTTTCTTCCTGACAAAATGAATCGGAGCACCCTGCGGCGACACACTCGGCCGTATGAACCCCTTTTCTAACAAGTCTTTTAGCTGCTCCTTTAACTCCCTTAACTCTGCTGGAGCCATTCTGTATGGTGGAATAGATATTGGCTATGTATCAGGTAAAACATCAATCTCAAAATCAATCTCCTTATCTAGCAGAATCCCTGGAAGCTCGTCCGGAAATACTTCAAGAAGCTCATTCACAACTGGCACAGACTCGGGGGTAGACACTTCTGAAGTGGTGTCTGCCACCCGGACCAGATGATAAATACACTCCTTCTTAATCATCTTGGAAGCCTTAAGGTAGGAAACAAACCTGCCCTTCGACACCACATCATTTCCCTTCCATTCAATAACTGGCTCATTGGGGATCTCGAGCCTCATGACTCTCGTTCGGCAGTCAAGTTTGGCAAAACATGCATAAAGCCAATCCATTCCCATAATAAACATCAAAATCTACCATTCCGAGTTCGACAAGATAGGTCGTGGTAATACGACCACACATCGCGATAGCACAATTCCTATAAACTCGCGCAGCAATGATAGAATCACCAACCGAAGTCGATACAGAGAATGGTTCATGAAGCTGTTCGGGTTCTATCCCAAAGCTTGAAGCAGTGAATGGGGTGACATAAGACAAGGAGGACCCCGGATCAATAAGAGCATAACAATCAATGGCCTGGACAGACAAGATACCTGTAACCACATCTGGAGAAGCCTCTGCACTCTGGCGACCACTCAAAGCATAGAACCGGCTGGGTCCACCTCTACCACGAGCTCATCCCCTAACTGCACCACGCCCTATCGGGGCTGGAGGACGTACAGATAATGTAGCGGCTGAAGAACCGGATGACTGAGCAGATTACCTACCCATGCCCTGACTGGGCACATTACAGTCTCACTAAATGTGGCCTCTCACTCCACATCTGAAACACACTGAGATATCCAAGTAGCAAGTCTCTGTATGAAATCTCCCACACTTGGGGAATGGAGCCCTCCCCTGCTGCTGTGATCTCCCCCCTGAACAGCCGGTCTGATGGGGCCTCCTACTGCCCGAACCTGGTCGCATGCTGCCGCTTTGCTGGTAACTATGCAGAGATGGTGGTGCGCTTGCTGAGGACTGAGCATATGACTGGGACGGCCCTGACGACCCTCTCCCTGAGCTGATCTCCCTGAGTGGCCCGCTGACCGGGCCCTGCTGCTATTCTCCCTTTCCGCCTGGATCTTCAATTTCCTAGCCTCCGTGGCCTGATTGAATCCCACAATCTTCCCATAGTTCATGTCTGAGTGTAAGGCCGCTGTAGTAGCCTCATTCACTACCATGGGACTAAGGCCCTGAACAAATCGCCGAACTCTAGCTGCCATGGTCGACACTAATTGAGGAACATACTTGGACATTCTCACGAACTCCATGTGGTACTCCCAAACACTCATGCTGCCCTGCTTGAGGGTCTCAAATTTAGTGGCACGGGCTGCTATTGTCTCAGCGGGCAATAACTTATCCATAAACGCATCTACAAACTCCTCCCATTGGGCCAGAGGTCCTCCCTCCCTGCGGGAGTCTTCCCATATCTCGAACCATGAATACGTTGCTCCCTTCAACCTGTATGATGACAACTCAACTCCCTTTGTCTCTGAAGCTTTCATCACTCGGAGGGTCTTATACATTTCATCAAGGAACTCCTGCAGATCGGCCCCTGGATCTGTGCCTGAGAATTCTAGAGGGGCTAGCCGCAAAAACTTGTTAACTCTGGAACTTGCAGAATCTCCCTGTTTGCTAGAGGATGTAGGGACATCCTGAGATCTCTGGGCCTGAGCGGCCACTAGTTGGGTCAACATGTGGATGGCTCCTCTAAGATCCACATCAGAAGCCTCGGGACTAGGAGCTGGGATGGTGCCAAAATCAGGAATATCGGCGGGAGGGATGGTGGCACCCTCTGCCGCTGTAGGATCAGGAACATGCTGGCCTGGGACAGACAGGCCAGGTAGGGTCAAGGCCGGGGAGTCACTCTCACCCACAATATCAGGTACATGATTCGCGGCCTCACTCGTGGTGGAATTGGCCCAAGGCCGAGTCTAGCTCTCTTCTTAGGTGCCATTACTGAAAAGTTCGGAACTGAGCACGAGTTAGATATAGATACTTCCACATTTCACTTCACTGCACGACACGGAATAACAAAGAAGTGGAAAATTTCCTAAATGCCCATGCAGCCCCCCACTTATATATGTGGTCAACTTCACACTAATAAGTAGGGCTCTACTAGACACGGCTCCGAGACATCCAAGGACCCTTCCAAACCTTACGCTCTGATGCCAATTTTGTCATGCCCCAAATTTGAGGGACATGCTCGGCGTCCGGTCGAGTTGCCCCAGCCAAGCGGACCTGGGTGCCTTTCCCTACCCCACGTGTTACCCCATGTTTTCCCTTACTCATTATTTGCAAGAACCAGCCATATGAATAATTTTGAAATGCCTTTTTGCAAAATATACATACATACATACATATATAACAGTTAGTGAAGTTATTAATTCATTGCCCAACAAAAGAAACATGGTTGTCATAAGTTTCTAACCCACATCAACTGTCTACAGAGCCTCTAAGAGTACAACAGGATAATACAGTGTTTGTCGTCAACAAGGCTCCGACTATACCTTACACAATAGCAAAATAAACTACGGAAACCAGCGACCTGATCCACGTAGGTCCCCGTAAGGAATGGGGATCACCAAAATAGATGACGGATGACGAAGAGGGAGCTACTTTTGGTGGGCTGGAGTACCTGCTGCAGATCCAGCTACAATCATAACACGAATGTAGCGCCCCCGGCAAAAGGGATGTCAGTACACTTGAATTGTACTGGTATGTATAACAAACCTTACCCTGAGTAACCTCAAGCCATACACAAGTAATAAACAATTGAGAGAAACAACAATTAAGTACAATGTAGGAGAAAAATCAAGGCAAACAAGTTAACAAACTCTCCTGTTCCCATCATCACTTCCACATTTTCAATTTCACAATGTTTTCATATTTCATTTCAATAGTGATATCGATCACTTTCCACCCTTATTACCTCGGCCACCCTTATTACCTGGGCCACCCTTATCACCATAACCCACACCTTATTACTTCGTGTTGCGGCGCGCAACCCGATCCCACCGAGCAATCACAGTCCACAAATAACACCACAACAATAACAATTTACAAAGATACAACAACAGGTTCTAAGAGCAACAAAAAAACAAATTCCAATAACAACAACAACACAACTTGCCAAAGGGTTCATATGACTATCCATGCCATTTCCATCTTATCAATAGCCCATTGTGCCATTTAGATCACAACAACAGTTTTACACGACCAACCACAAGAGAAGTTACCATAGTTATTTCCGTTTCACCGGTTACAATTCTCTTCTATCAATTATTCCACAATTCTTACTACACAACACATAAGGCACAATACTTACAAGAATTCACAATTGGTGTACACAAGCAAACACATAATGCTCACTAGAGGTTAAATTCATAACTAATTCATGAAAATATCGCATACCAAGTATTTGGACACCAAACATGGCAATTTTACAAAGGTTAAAGTTAGCCATACATACCTTGAGCCGAATTCCTTTCTAAATTCTACTTCCAATTCACCAAATAATCTATCACATCAATATAGTGCACAAATTAATATACATTACTTAGAATTGAAGCTCACAATTGTTACTCAACTTACTTAGGTTATCAACCCCTCTTCGAACACTTATTTACCCCTACCCTATTCCTTTACTAGATTTTAGGTTATTAATGGACATGCATGCACCATTCCAACCATTAACTCAGGGACCAATGGATGAGACTCCCCCCCCCCCAGTTTTAAACAGAATTTAATAAGAAAAGTTAGGGATTTTACCTGGAGGGAAAAGGGGTATGAATACAAGCTTGAATTTCCCCGGCCCGGATAGCTTTGGAGAACAAGGTTTTTGGAGAAGATGAGTTTTCTCTCTCAAGACCCTCTCTTCCTCTCTCTTAATTTGATTAGAATGTCGTTGAAATGAGAGGGGTTGGGGTGTTTTATTAAAAAGGGGTCGGGTTTTAAAATTGGGAAAAATAGAAGCCCGGCAAGATCTGCAGTCGTATTCTGCGATTGCATAACTGAAATGCGGTCCGCATAGTGGACCGCAGAAATGCCTTCAAAACTCTGAAGGATTTGTTTTGCTATGCGGCAGGAATGCGGTCCGTATATTGATTATGCAGTCGCATAATGGACCGTATTTTTAACATTAATTTTGACCAATCTACTGTTTCACTATGCGGCAGGAATGCGGTCTGCATAGCTGATCTGCGACCACATTCTGGACCACATAAATGACAATCTCTGGAAACTTGATTCTTTTGATTTTTAAAAGCTTAGTTTTCTACCAAGGGTCTGAACCGCGGCGAGCTTGCCGCTAAGAATTCTACACATTCCTAACACATGTTCGGAGCCGACACCACAAGTTACTAGGTTTTGAGTTCAAAAATTTTACGGGGTCTCACACTTGCACTCAGGTTACCATCAGTTGAAGATTTGGGATCCAGATATCTCAAAGTCTTCTTTCAGGACTCGATATGGTCATTATGAGTTCCTTGTTATATCATTTGGGCTGACCAATGCCCCTGCAGCTTTCATGCATTTGATGCACAGTGTGTTCAGGCCATATCCTGACTCGTTCATGATTATTTTTATTGATGATATTCTGGTGTATTCCCAGAGTTGGGAAGATCATGAGCAGCACCTGAGGACCGTGCTTCAAACCTTGAGGGAGAAGAAGTTATATGCAAAGTTCTTAAAATGTGAGTTTTGGCTGAGTTCGGTGGCATTCTTAGGCCATATGATTTCTAGTGAAGGTATTCAGGTGGATCCGAGGAAGGTAGAGGCCATGCAGAGTTGGCCCAGGCCGTCCTCAGCTACAGAGATTTGCAGCTTCCTTGGCTTGGCGGGTTACTACCATCGTTTCGTGAAGGGATTTTCATTGATTGCTGCCCCTATGACTAGATTGACCCAGAAGGGTGCCCCATTTTAGTGGATAGAGGAGTGTGAGGTGAGCTTTCAGAAGCTCAAGACAGCTTTGACTACAGCCCCTATCTTGATGTTGCCTACCGGTTCGGGGTCTTATACTATCTATTGTGACACCTCGAGAGTTGTCCTTTGAGCGGTGTTGATGCAGGATGGTAGGGTGATTGCCTACGCGTCCAGACAGTTGAAGATACATGAAAAGAATTACCCTGTCCACGACCTTGAGCTAACTGCTATTGTTCATGCCTTGAAGATCTGGCATCATTATTTGTACGGGGTGCCTTGTAAGATCTGTACTGACCATCGGAGTTTGCAACACTTACTCAAGCAGAAAGACCTGAATATGCGTCCGAGGAGATGGTTAAATCTGTTGAAGGACTATGATATCACTATCCTGTATCACCCGGGCAAGGCCAATGTGGTGGCCGATGCCTTGAGTCGTTGGGCAGAGAGTATGGGTAGTTTGGCATATTTACCAGCTTCAAAGAGGCCGATGGCGATGGATGTTCAGGCCCTAGCCAGTCAGTTCATGAGATTGGATCTCTCGGAGCTCAGTCGGGTTCTAGCCTGTGTGGTTTCCCGGTCTTCCCTATTTGACCGTGTCAGGGAGCGGCAGTATGTTGACCCTCATTTGCTTGTCCTTCAGGACAGGGTCCAGCGTGGTGATGCCAGAGATGTGACCATCGGGGATGATGGGGTATTGAGGATGCAGGGCCGGATTTGTGTGCCCAATGTTGGTGGTCTTCGAGAGTTGATTCTAGCAGAGACCCATAGTTCGTGGTATTCCATCCATCTAGTTACTGCGAATATGTATCAGGATTTGAGGCAGCACTATTGGTGGAGGCGGATGAAGAAGGATATAGATGGTTATGTTTTTTAGATGCCTCAACTGCCAGCAGGTAAAGTATGAGCACCAGCGTCCAGGTAGGTTGCTTCAGCATATAGAGATCCCAGAGTGGAAATGGGAGCTTATCATCATGGACTTTGTATCTGGACTCCCACGGACCTTGAAGAAGTTTGATTCCATTTGGGTCATTGTGGATCGGCTGACCAAGTCCACTCATTTCATTCCTGTGTGTACCACGTGTTCATCGGAGTGGTTGGCAGAGATTTATATCAGGGAGATCGTCCGTTTGCATGGAATTCCAATTTCTATCATTTCAGACAGAGGTACTCAGTTTACATTGCTGTTCTGGAGAGCAGTGCAGTAGGAGTTAGGTACTCGGGTAGAGTTGACCGCATCATTTCACCCCCATACGGACGGATAGTCCGAGCGCACTATTCAGATTCTTGAGGATATGCTATGTGCGTGTGTGATTGAGTTTGGCGGGTCTTGGGATCATTTCTTGCCATTGGCGGAGTTTTCTTATAACAACAGTTATCAGTCCAGCATTCAGATGGCGCCATATGAGGCTTTATATGGTAGGATGTGTAGATCTCCGATGGGTTGGTTTGAGCCGGGTGAGGCCAGGCTATTGGGTACAAAGATGGTTCAGGATGCATTTGAGAAGGTTAAGGTGATTCAGGATAGACTTCGTACAGCCCAGTCCAGACAGAAGACTTACGCGGACAGGAAGGTTCATGATGTTTCATATATGGTTAGTGAGCGGGTTCTGCTTCGGGTCTCGCCTATGAAAGGCGTCATGAGGTTTGTGAAGAAAGAAAAGCTGAGTCTGAGGTTTATTGGCTCTTTTGAGATCTTGAGGCGAGTTGGGGAGGTTGCTTATGAGCTTGCCTTACCTCCTAGCTTAGCCGGAGTTCACCCGGTATTCCATGTTTCGATACTCTGGAGATATCATGGTGACCCGTCGCACGTGTTGGATTTCAGTTCAGTCCAGTTGGATAAGGATCTATCCTATGTAGAGGAGCCAGTTGCTATATCGGACAGGTAGGTCGGAAAGTTGAGGTCAAAGAGCGTAGCTTCAGTGAAGGTTCAGTGGTGAGATCAGCTGGCCGAGGAGGTGACTTGGGAGACCGAGCAGGATATGCGCAGCCAGTACCCTCATCTTTTCACTACTTCAGGTATGTTCTCTATGCTCATTCGAGGACGAACGAATGTTTAAGTGTAGAAGGATGTAACGACCCGACCAGTCGTTTTTGGAATTTACGCCACGATCCCCTATTAACTGCTTCCCCTAAGTTCATTTCTACTATTTTGGTTTGCTGGGACGTTCGGTGTTAGGATTCAGAGTGTTTTGGGACACTTAGCCCCTAAATGAGAGCTTAAGTGTTGAAAAATGGTCTATTATTGGAACAATGTGAAGACAACCTCGGAATGGAAATCTGATGGTTCCGTTAGCTCTGTTATGTGATTTCGGGGTTGGGAGCATGTTCGGGATGTATTTTGGAAGCTCGTAGCTCATTTAGGCTTGAAATGCCAAAGTTTGTAATTTTGAAGTTTCCGGTCCGATAGTGAGTTTTTGATCCGAGGGTCGGAATGGAATTCTGAAAGTTGCAGTAGCTCCGACATGTAATTTGGGATATGTGTGCAAAATTTCAGGTCATTCGAACGGGTTTTGGTTAGGTTTTTGATCGAAAGCGTATTTGGAAGAAATTTGAGGTTCTTAGGCTTGAATCATTGATTAAATCGGGTTTCCGGTGTTGTTTTAGGTATTTTCAAGATTGGTACAAGTTTTAATAAGGTATTATGTGGCATTGGTGTTTTTGGTCGAGGTCCTAGGGGCCTCGGGATGAATTCGGGAGGTTAACGGAAAATTTTGGAAGTTGAGAAGTAGCAGCTCTGCTGCTTCTGGTATCTTTTCGCTTTTGCGTCTTGGGAACCGCAGAAGCAGAGCCGTATAAGCGGCCTTGGTCATCGCAGAAGCGAGATTAGCTTTCCCCTCAGGAACCGCAGAAGCGGTCAATATTCCGCATAAGCGGTACCGCAAGAGCGGTTGTGTATCCGTAGAAGCGAAATTTGGTCCCTTAAATGAAAACCGCGATGCGGTTGATTTTGCACATAAGCGGGACCGCAGAAGCGGCCCCTTGTCCGCAGAAGCAGAAATGACTGTGCAGATATAGAAATTCGAGGGTTTTGATTTCATAAGTCAGAAAACTCAATTTGAGCTCGGGTAAAGGTGATTTTTCAGAGGGTTTTGAAGAGGAAATTAGTAGGTAGCGTTTCTTTAATCCCTTCTAGTTATATTTCATCATTTTGTAGTTAAATCCATCATTAAAAATTCTAATTTGGGGTTAAAAGTTGAAGAATTTGGTTAAAACTTCTTAGACCAAACCATTGGGTTTTGAGTGAGAAATTGACCTCCGATTTGGGAGATTTCTATATGGTTGGACTCGTGAGAGTACGAGAGTTCTGAAAATATGAAAATTATTCGATTCTAAGGCGTTGGACGAAAGGGCATTTTGGTCATTTTACCTATTTTCGCGCCCTAGCTTTAATTTTAATAATGGAATCAGTTGTTTGGTGTATTATTTACGATATGTAATTGAATTGAATAGATTTGGGTTGGAGTCCGATACTCGTGGAAAGGGCGTAGTTTCTAGTGATATTGAGCCGGTTCGAGGTAAGTGGCTTGTCTAACCTTGTGTGGGGGACCTTTTCCCTTTAGGACATGATCTTTGAATATTTGAATGTCTCGTACGTGAGGTAACGAGCACGTACTTGAGCTAATTGTTGTAAAACCATTTCTACTTGAAGTATTTAAATTGAGATTTCCTGTTTACTTGTTTATTTTAATCTGTAAGTTTAAACTTGTGCTAGCTTAGAGAAGCATGTTTAGCTGACTTACTTGCTTAATTGTTTAATTGTACAATTTGTATTCTGTGAAGCATGTAGGCTAGAAATTTCTATTACTTGTACTGATTTTAGCTTTTATTCTGAGATTTTGAGTTGTTGTTGTTGTGTGTTTAATTTAGGACTACGGGACGGCTTCCCGAGAGATCTCCCTGTACTTGATATATTCTTGATTGAGGGTGCGGGATACCAAGAGATCCCCGGCATATTCTGTATATCGGGATACCAAGAGATCCCCGGCTTTCTTATTGAGGATACCAAGAGATCCTCGGGGATACCAAGAGATCCCTAGTATATATGATGAGGATACCAAGAGATCCCTAGTGCATATGATGAGGATACCAAGAGATCCTCGGGATACCAAGAGATCCCCAGCTATTATTTCTTGTTGAGAGCAATATTCCTTGTATTGTTACCTTTGCTTTCTATTACTGTTCTTCCTTATTTATCTGGTTTAGATTCTCGTTGTAGACTTTATTTAAACTGCTTCCGTTATCTTATTATTTATTATATTTTATCTCAGTAGGGCCCTGACCTTCCTCGTCACTATCCAACTGAGATTAGGCTTGGCACTTACAGAGTACCGCTGCGGTGTACTCATCCCCTTCTGCGCATGTTTTTTATGTGCAAATTATCCAGGTACCTCTACTCAGGCGCACTATCACTGAGGCGAGGAGTTATACGGAGACTTTGCGGTATATCTGCCGCGTCCGAATGCCAGGTGTCTCTATTCTGCTCCAGCTTTAGTATCTAGATTATTCCTTTCTCTCAGTTGTTTAGATATTCTGGAGTTAGAGCAGTGTTTTACGTTTCTATTAGCCTGTTGTTCCCGTGAGTTTGCGGGTTTTGGGATTGAGTTGTAGACTTCCGCATTTCTTTTGGGTTGTATAGGCTGAGCGGCCTTATATGCAGTCATTAATTTACATATGTTCAGTTTTAATTAAATATTCTGCAAGTTATATTAAATTTCCGCATTTTTAGGCTTACCTAGTTGTAGGAACTAGGTGTCATCACGGCATGTTCATGGAGGGTGAACTAGGGTCGTGACACATACGAACTTAGTCGAACCTCCGAAACACTCAAAACAACATCAAAATACCAAATTACCCTTGGATTCAAGCCTAAGAACTAAACTCTCAAATTCTACAAACGATGCCAAAACCCATCAAACCTCATTCGAATGACCTCAAATTTGCACACACGTCCCAAATGATAGTACAAACTTACTCCAACTTTTGAAATTATATTTCGACCCCGATTTTAAAATTTCTACTGCTGATAAAAATCGCCGAATATCTAATTTTGCCAATTCAAGCTTAATTCCATCACAGACCTTCAAATCACATTCCGGACGCACTCCCAAGTCGAAAATCACCTAACGGAGCTAACCAAATCATAAAAATCCAAATCCGATATTGTTTACCCATAAGTCAACATCGGATTGACTATTCCAACTTAAGCTTCTAAATAGGAGACTAAATGTCTCATTCCACACCAAAACCACTTCGGACCCGAACCAATACGATACGATAAAAATACAACTGAGGAATATAAAAGGAAGCAAAAATAGGGAAAATGGGGTCGTAACTCACGAAACGACTGGCCGGTTCGTCATAAAATACTTCCTTCGGTCCATAATAAGTGAACAATTTCCTTTTTTATTTTAGTCCAAAATAAGTGTCCATTTATATAATCAAGGAAAAACTCATTTTTTTTTTCAAAATTACCTTATGTACGTATCCCTAAAAAGTCTTTTACTTCTCACATTAAATTATTTTACTATATTTAATTAAGGGTAGTTTAGTCACACTACTTTTTCCTAGAATTTAGTATTTTCTTAATGGGTGTGCTCAAAATAAATTGATCACTTATTGTGGACTGAAAGGACTATAGAGTAAAGTTATTATCGTCGTGGTTGTCACTAGCGTAAATAGTGAGACTGGAAATTTGAAAACATATGATGAATGAGCTCATGCGATTGGATACCGTGAAATTGGACGACATAGCCTTTTTACTAAAACTAGATATGGGCTGCCTGTGCTGAGCATTGGCCCAGCATGTAATTCAACGTATTTTTTTGACATGTTAGCTTCATATAAATAAAATTCAAGAAGATAAATTCGGGCTAGTAATTTGCGCGCTCTACAGATAAACTGATGAATTATATTGGCAAAAGCAATTTAGGTATTTTATGAAGATGACTAAACACTTATTTCCCAAAAATATTTGGCTAGTGGCAGTAAAGCCTCTCTTAGAAGATACTTTCAAAAGAAAAAACTAAAAGTTATGCTAATAAAATAGTCCAGGATTCTAAAATCTAAAAGAAAGAGAAAACATGAAACATAAATATGACATCCATTACAAACAAACAAAAAATGTGTAACAGTGCATAAGGAGCATTTCACTGGACAAATCTAAATTTTTGCGATCCTTCATGTCAAGAAACAATTTTGGTGTTACAAAGTAGAACTTTGATTTTAGTTATACAGAGTTGCATGATTCTACCTTAATGCAACCTGGTTTTCACTCTCATGATAGTTGTTTAAGAAAATGCCTAGAGATAGGTGAAAGACTAATTGTATTTGTAATGCATATATTCCCTTTTCAAGCATCACTATAGTGATTCACACGCTCAAGCAATAATTCAATTTGAATGAAGATAAAACTCTTCGGAACTTCACTATCTAAAATGATTTAGAATGCTAACTATTGTTCTTCTCTTCGGATATTATATTTTGCAGGTGCACTTTATGAACTTCTTCTAAATCTTGCAACAACGAAAAATAGTAAATTATGTGTATTCTATTCTACTATAAGTTTGACATCTCCAAAAACTCTATGACACTCTTCTGAATAATAAAGTGCCACAATCCTCCCTGGCCCTGGATGCATTTGCTCCAAAGTCTACCCTTCACAAAATAAGACACGGAGATATCTAAGTGGTTTTTTTTTAGATTATTGCATACTATACCTACTTCAATCTCACCGAAAATTGGGAGTAATAAATAAATGTGTATCATTTCTCCTTCTCGTGAAGCTAAACAAAATTCTAGATTCAACAATCAGAGTACTAAAATATAATACAGAGAATAACATTAAAAAGCTTAGTGCTTCTTCACTTTGTCTTCCACACTGTTTTATGTTACCTTTCTCTACCTCAGTGCGTTCTCCTTAAAAAATAAACCAATAAAGTGGCAAAAATGGTTCGTGAAACAAATAAAATATATTAACTAACTACGTCTTTTATGCTTAACAGTGGTACTTTTTTGTCATTGTATTATTTTAAAAAGAGTACAATTGAACACGATCCAAGAATTGAAGTGCAAATTTATTTCTAACAAATTACTGATTTAAATTTCTTGCATATAAGAGTGTAAAAAAAGTATTTAAAAAATGGGACAAAAGAAATTAAACCTGAATCACAAGGGGAAACAAACGAATTTGTACAGAAAAAAAACAGGAATTTAAGAAAAAAGAATCATCATGTCAGGGAATTGTATCTTTTTAAATTTTTTCTTAACGAGGCTATAGACTTGTTGGCTCTTACTTGATGAGATTTTGGACTTATTAACTCTTATAAACCATAATGAGAGACTTCTTACCTAAAGAGAATATGTCCTGAGAAGATGTTGCATTTGAAACTTCTTAAATAGGCTGGTGGATCCAAACAATAATATATCCTACATCTAAAAGATAAATTAGATAAACACCTTGACTGTACATTTGATATGCTTTGGAAATATAAAGTTATTTGCCAAGAAAACCTCACCATATAGAAACTACAACTTGGAGGGAACTCCTCTACATACCTGACATTAGCAAATGAAAAATGTTAGTACTAGTATAACTGCTAAATCTAACCAACTTTAATTTGAAAGAACAATCAATTAACATTATCGCATTTTGTAACTAAAAGTGCTTTCTAATCTTCCTAGATATTGTAAGTAGAGGTTTAGTATAATCTTGCATTGGCACGGGCAGAAGAGCTTCTTCAAAAATTATCAAATACGAAACATGGGTCTTTTTTTTATGTTGAGAAAGTGATAAATGCAGAACATAGTGTTGTTTTCATTTGGATAAACCAATTTATTCAAGTTAACAAGTTTCATTGAAATGAAGGAGAATAGATTTACAAGTAATATAGCAAGGTAAAACGGTATATGGTACCGATATTCCACATAGCATATTAGAAAGAACGCAGGAATGAGAAATTAATAATGTTTTATCAATGCCAGAAGCTCTTTATGTGTAATCCGAAAAGAAACTGATAATTATCAAAGAGCATACTACAAACGATGCAATACATTTAACCGCCTCCAGTTATTGTTTAAACGTTTAAATATTCAAGTGATATTTGGTATGTACAACTCCAGCTTTCTGAGAGAAAGTCGAGCATGTCATTGTAACTTCAGTTTTCAGAGTATAATCCAATTATATGTTGAGTGCGTAAAGAAGGTTCTGAATGACTTTTCTAGTTGATTGAATCAATTGAATGATTAGAATTAAAAAGGCAGTAGTAGAAATATAAATTGTGGCATCTCAATTTCTACCATTCAACATAAGCATATTATCAGGAAGACAAAAGTTGCGGCAATAACATCAAAATAGTTAATTGTACTATCACTATTAAACTTTATCATTCAAAATTTAGTCTAGAAAGAGTGACATATGAAAATACACAATGGCTACTACCAGCTAGGACAATATGTTACTTCTCACCCCATAGAATCTGGTGCCTACAATATTTAAAGAGAAGCACAAACACTTTGGTACGTTTCTACTTCGATATCATATTTAGTCTCTACTCCACAATTATCATAGGCATTTAATCCAATTCTACGTGTGCAAGAATTGAAAAGCCAATTCAGTTCATACTGGAGTGGATTAAAGGACAGCTTGATGCGCTAAGCTCCCGCTATACGTGGGGTCCAGGGAAGGATCGCACCACAAGAGTCTATTATACACACCCTGCATTTTTGCAAGAGGCTGTTTTCACGGCTTGAACATGTGCCCTCCTAATCACATGACCAACTTTACCAGAGTGGACTACTACATCATATTCCAAAGGCATTAGTATTTAGTCCTTTTTATTTATGAACTCCCAAAAAAAAAAAGTACAACTCATTGAGTAAAAAACTAAGCCAACCGACCAAAAAGTACCTAATAATGCATATCTCTTTGGTTACTCATTTGTCACCCTGTAAGAGTTGTTGCGATAGATGAAGCGACATGGTACATGAATGTGCAAAAAATCAAGAAAAAATTAGAAATACTATTAATATTTTATTGAAAAGTTTGAAAGTCCATAATATTTCAAAAGCAATAAACACCCAAAACAGAAAACCATAAATATCTGTTGGAAAATATGAAAAATCCATTAAGAAATAAAAATGTAACAAAAATATAAAAAGAACAAAAGTCTAAGGTGGTCTTAACATCTTTACTTTTTATAAATTTATGTTTGATCATAATTTTCAGTGCCTGGGAATCCGAAAAATCATCTTTCAAACCTATAGCAAAAAAACCACCATTTTTACCGTTAAAGAGTTTCAATTTCTAGCCCCAAATAGTCATTTCAGATTGAAAAAAAAAGCTACTCTATCAAAAAACGAATATCATCAGTCCATTCCTTTAACTGAATTTGAAGGGATGTTTTTGAAATTCAGAAAAGAGTCTAAACCAAATGAAATTATTATCATGATATGCTTTTTTATCGTTATCTACTCTCAAACACTCCTACATTTTACACATAGCAAACCCTTCTTCATTTGTTTTTTTATGTATTTTTTTCAACTCAAAATTCTTATAGTTTCTTTCTCTATAGACAGAAAATGCCGAGTGAAGACTGTATATGGAAAGCAAAAATGAAAACAGATTAAGGGCGAAAAAGAGAAAATAATAACGCACATCAAACATGATTCTAAGCCATGAAGTTGGCAAATTAAAAGAGAACCAGATAAAAATTATGGTAAAAAGTGAGAAAAATTGACCAAAAATTGCAAAACTCATATGAGAAGATGAAGAGCAGCTCAAAGAACTTTCTTTGAAAGCCTGAAGAAAACTGATGAAGGAATTGATATTTTTCGAATGCCTGATGTGATTGTTATTTGGAAATTGGAATAGGATAGAAGAAAGAATTGATATTTGAAAATTAAAAAGATTAAGCACGTTTATAATAGGGCTAAATGACAAAAATATTTGTGGTCGACCATCTTCTCCTTTCTATATGATAGAAAGAAATACATTATGGTGGCCTTCTCTGGGTTCTTGGTCTTTCAACTTGGTTCCACTTTAATGAGGTTAATCCAACCTTAGTTCTTCTGTTCATTTTTCCTCTGATTCTTGAGTATCTAAGCCCTTTGCCATATGTTAAATTCCTTGACCACCCTTTGAAATTGTTGGCTGGGTCTAATTAAGGTCCACTTGGCCCTTTGACTTCATCAAAAATACTTCCTTCCTTTACTTTTACTCGTCAGCAATTAACTTTACACGCTCTTTAAGAAATACTAGTAATAATAATTATGATAAATATATTTTACCATATAACCTCTAATAATGATAAATGGTTACTTAACATTTCAAAAATTCTTGAAAAATGAGTAATTAATGAAAAGTGTAAATAAAATAACTGTCTTTCTCTTGATTTATTAAAATTAACAAGTAAAAACAAAAATATATTCTTAATACAATGGACAAGTAAAAGTGAACGAAGAAAATGCTAAAATACAGCTGTCAAAAGATTTAGAAGTGGGGATATTCTTGATGTCGCTGAAGTTATAAAGCACATTGCAAAAACTTAAAGGAACAGAATGACCGTGGAAATTTGCGTCGACAATGCAACATGTAAAAATCTCTTGGAAAATAAATTCTAATATATCCGCATATATTGACTCTATATAGAAGAAAAGGGAAAGAAAAGAAGAAAGTGACGATGGTAACATGAAAATCACATGTGAACAATTGTTCCAATTAATCTAACCAAAGTCAAGAACTGATATCTAACCAATATTCTCCGGTTTTGATTATATCGTATCATCATTCACATTAAAATCTTTCAACGTGGCACATTCCCAGTGGCCTTATATCTTTTGATAAGATTCGTGCCTTCGTACAAGGCTACAAGATCAAAATTTCCTCACATTTTTAGCAAATTCCATTTCTGGTATCATAGATCTTGGTCTGCTTGTGTGACGTACTTAATTTTAATCATGTGTTGGTTGATCATTACAAAAAATCCGTTATGGCAAAAGTGAAGTTTGATTTGATATATAGTAATGTCAACTGTCGTTTATTTCTAATTATTAAAGCTTATCTCGTACAAGCAAGATTTTGCAATATATAGTTTTCTAAAATTTGACGACAAAGAAAGTGTAGAAAAATGTTCTTCTCTTCACGTTGACATTACAATAAAATTATCGTGAACTTAACAAGTCTAATCTCGCTTTAGGATGCAATTAGGTGGATGGATTCTAATGGCCTTTTTAATGACAATATGAGCCTGTTTGGAAAGTCACCTTGAAAATGAATTTGGATGTAATTACACAGTTTGGTATGTTTGTTTTGTCAAGTAATTACTTGGTCAGCATGGAATTAGGTGTAATTGGAAAGGTATAATTACACTCTCCAATTCTGAAGGGGAAGGTGAGAATTGGTGGTAATTACACTGTGTAATTACAAGGTTGCTTTTTAGAGTCTGTTTGGAAAGCCACCTTGAAAATGGATTTGGATGTAATTTGAATGTAATTGGATGTAATTACACAGTTTGACATGTTTGTTTTGTCAAGTAATTACTTGGTCAGCATGAAATTGGGTGTAATTGGAGAGGTGTAATTACACTCTCCAATTCTCAAGGGGAATGTGAGAATTGGTGGTAATTACACCGTGTAATTACAAGGTTGCTTTTTAGTTTTTTTCTTTTTCTTTTTATTTGAATTTATTTTCTTTATAAATTTTTTTTTATATTTTTATTTTATTTTTACTTTTAAATTTCTTTTGTAATTTTAAATAATATTTTTCTTTGTACATTATTTATCTTTTATTCCTGTACTTTTACTTCTTCTGATTCAATGAAATTGCTTATATTTCATTTTTTATTTATTTTATTATTTTATTTTTTTAAACTACACCTCGTAATATTAAAAATAATGAGTCATTAACAAACTAGGCATATAATGAGTGATGCAATTAAACTGAAATTTCATTATTGAATGTGGTTATAAACTTATTATGTTTCCTAATCTTAAGTTGTAGTAGAACTTACTACTATTATTATATTGAAATTTGACATATGTTAAACTATTTTGTTTTTATTTTTTTTTAATATTGAAATTATGTTATATTCATGGTTCCAATTTGCTTGTTTTAGTAGTATTGTCTCACAATGTATGTTATTCAGTTTTTAACTAGAATTGATAGATTAGTTTTGTCAAACACTTGAATAATGTTATGATATATATTTATAAATATTATTTTATTTTACCAAACATGAATTTCATGATGTTCTTAAAAGAAGTATTTTTTTAGTTTTTGTAAGTATCTAAATTAAATATTATTAAATTAAAAAATATATATAAATTATTTTTATAATAGTAGTTATAAATATATGATTACTAATTAATGTATATTCACGAAAAAATATGCATATTAAATACCAAATATAATATTATTTATACTCATAAAATTTTATATATATATAGACATATATTTACTATATTAATTTTTAAGTTTTGATAATTATTTTATTTAAAATTTAATCTAATTGTACATTTGTGTAACCAAACAGTAAATTTGTAATTATACTATGACAAACAAATAGATCGTGGTAATTACATAACTGTGTAATTACTAAACTGTATAATTACTACCCTAGTAATTACATAAATTCTAATTACCTGGTGGCTTTCCAAACAGAACCTATATGTCGAGCATTATGCCTATATAATCATGCTTAAGCTAAAGGGTAACTCAATAAATGTGCGCCAATGAAAAACTTCCATACCCTTTTGGACTTTAATTAGATTAAAGGACACTAATCTTACATTAGCCGTTAAGAGTTTTTTAATTTCTTTCTCATTTTAATCACAGTGTCCGGGAGTCATAAAAGCATATTATAGGAGGTTTTAGTTAGCTCTCCCTATCGAAGGATATTGATTCGTTTACAGAACCCGAACTCCATACTTCTAATTTAGGATAGAGAAAGGCCAAATATATAATTGGGCCCTTAAATTTGGCTTTTTTTATTATTTGGGCACTTAAACATAGAGTTGTTCCTATTAGACCCTTCAATTAAATCACATATGTGCCAATTAGACACTTTGTAGACCATAGAAAAACTTTTATAAAAATGATTGGATATGTAATTAGCTGCAGTTGTATATTTGATAGCTTTTAAGGCTTTCTTCTTTGCTTATGAAATAGTTGCATTTGCATATTTGACAGCTTTGCTCTTTTACTGAAGTACTATTTTTGTTAAAAGTTGTTAATATCAAAATGCAACTTCTATAAACCACTTGTGCGTTCTAGTTTGTAAAGTTTTATTCTAATAGTTTACAAGTGCCGTGCAAAGAGAACGAGCATGCAAAATGAGAATAGTCAAATTCATGTACACTATACTTACTTTTAAAAAAAATTAAGAGGAAAAATGATGGGTTCACGAGAAGAAGAAGAGAAATAGAATGTAAGGTAAAAGTTCGCTTTAATTGGAATAATATATTAGAATGTAATAATAATAATAATTGTAATAATAATAATAATAATAATAATAATAATAATAATAATAATAATAATAATAAAAATAATCCATAACCTTTTTCTCATTTTCACGCGTCTTTTCCTACGCACTCAATTATGTCACTACAAAGGGTCTAATTGGCACAGATGTGGCTTGGTTGAAGGGCCTAATAGGAACAACTCTATGTTTAAGTGTCCAAGTGACAAAAAAGGTCAAGTTTAAGG
Source organism: Nicotiana glauca (assembly GCA_026770625.1). Lineage (NCBI taxonomy): Eukaryota > Viridiplantae > Streptophyta > Magnoliopsida > Solanales > Solanaceae > Nicotiana > Nicotiana glauca. Next base: position 21,716 of record MU785550.1, read on the forward strand.
GTCCAGTTATGTATTCTGCCGTAGAGAAACCTTTATCATTCCTCCATACCACTTGAATTCCTAAATATATTGCAGAAAATCAGAAAAATGTTCCCTCGTCAGTAATTAATTAGCTGATTAAGCCGTAATCATCATCGGTTAAGCATAGTATTAGTGGTAAACGAGAATCTCTAGAGTCTATTATCTAACAACCCTACCTTAGTAGAGTTAGATTTGCAATGTAAACAGAGGGAATATCTCTTTCGCTTGTATTCCAGAAGCGCAACAAGAAATAACCTAAATTGTCTTTTTCTAGGAATTTGTAGACAACATGAGCTGTTAAAGCTGTTTATCAATGTTTGATATTCTTTCAAACTGACTAACTTTATTACAACATGTACGTATTGTTGTTCAAACAAGTCTAGTTGTCTCATTTCCATCTCTCTTTAGCATTTAATTATTTGTTCAATTTTTTTTCCTCCGCAAATTAAACAGTTTTTGCAATCTTTTGAGGATGTGTTTGTTGAAGTTTTGCTATAATATATAAGACTTTCAGTTTTATGAGGATGTGTCTTTAAGTCGTTTCAACAAATAAAAATTCTTCCTCTCAGAAAATATTCCCAAATCGTCAAAAAAATCATAATAGTAGCGACCTCAACTTTTATTTTATTAGTTGGGATCCAATTCCTTCCCTTTTCCCCTCCCCCTATGGTATAATTAAAATAATTAAAAAAAAAAACTATAACTATCCTAAGACACCACAATTTTTTTTTTAATAAAAAAAACTTTATTTTTTCAAAAACTTTTCCAAAAGCTACCAATGACTCCTAAAAACCCAACCGCATTTAGAAGAGTTTCTCTATCTGAAAAGAATGAAAAAAAACTATCGAATTCACATCTCTAATCACCAACACTTATAGTCCAATATGATACCGACGGAATCTTACACATTAATAAAAAATCACATATTTAAACTTTCTGATAATAGGCTAAATTGTATAGATTGGCTTACGTTCGGACTCTAATTTAGGGATGCTTTACTGTTTTAAGTGTGTACGTAAATAATGTAAAAATTGGCTCTAATGATGACTTTTGTGTTTCACAGGATTGCAATACCCAAATGAAGATTTATGATGGTGATCTGGGCAAAAATTGAAACTAATGGACAAATTAAGGGAGTGAAGCTCGCATGGCAGAGGAAAACCTCACTAGCGCGGGCATTAGCGCGGTCTAGGCACTTCCGCGCTACCCTAGCCATTAGAAGCAGAATAACCTCACTAGAGTGGGCATTAGCGCGGTCTTAGCGCGCCCGCGCTAGCCCAGTCATCAGAAGCCGAATAAACCCACTAGCGCGGGCATTAGCGCGGCCCTAGCGCGCCCGTGCTAGTCCAGATGCGGGAAAAGTTATTTGAAAGGGGCAAATTCGGAAATCCAAAACAAAAACCACACAAACTCTAAAAGGTTTAATGCGTTCAAGAGAAGGGGGGGGATCAGTCTTTAGGGTTGAGAACAAGACAAGAAAGTGCAAAAAGCAAGGAGGCAACTTGGGCAACAATTCGTATCTCCCTATTTTGTTCTTTTATCAATTACGATGAACTCTTTTGTAGTTTTTATCATTATTATGAGTAGCTAACTCTTTTAATCTAAGGTCTTGGGTGAAACCCGCTGGGGATGAACTTGTTGTTATATTAATATAGTTTTGAGTTGGTTGTTAATCTCTATTTGTTCAACTACGTTTTGATTTTGGTTAATTGAAAAGATCCTCAACTAGCTATTCCTATGTATTATGTATCTGTTTGAGAGATAGTGCATATTTAGGTAGTTGTTTGAACAACATCACTGCCGAAGTATAGGCGAGAGTCATAACCGAGGGTTTAGGGGTTGGATTAGAGATAACGATACCTCGGGTGCGATCTAATTGGACTGTAATGCGAATCTAGCTAGCGCAGCTTGAGAGAGTGCGTCTAGTAAATTATCATAATTACTTGTGAGAGATTTATGATAGCTGGAGAGTTCATGATTGATAGAGGCAACTAAGTCAAAGCTATAAGAAACATACAACTAAGGAAATCAACAATGGGGAGGGGAGAGAAGAGGGGACCATTACCTTAGATCTTTATTCCAATTGTTTTCAACTGCGTGTTAGTTAATCGTCGATTTATTGATTCGGTTAGCTGTAGTAGTAACCATAACACCACTTGTTATTCATAAAGTTTGAGGAGGTTGAGTAATAAAAAATTAGTACTTTAAAGACGTCTTTTTAAATACGTCTTTTGATACGTTAATTCCCTTTGGGATTCGATTTGGAGCATAATACCCCGGATTATATTTGCAATACCCGCTTAGTTCTTTAATAGACACAGTTGAGCGTGATCAAATTTTGGAGCTGTTGCCGGGGAATTAACGGTGTTACCAATTATAATTAAAAGAAGTACAAAAATTCTTAGTGTAGTTGGTTTTCTCTATACCCAATTTTTACATTAAAATTTTAACGTTTGTTGACTTAGTTGCACAGGTGCATGCCTAGAAACTCATCGAGATTTGATGAAGTATTAGAAGCATTATCAGATCCCGAAAAGGTTTTCAAGGCCTTGAACCTGGCCAACCGGAAAAACAAACAACAACCAACAACTGCATAATTTGAAACAATCATGGGAGATCGCGAGGGAAACCCAGTTGTACCAATAGTGCCAGAAGCCGCTCTCTATGACTGGGCACAACCCACAGGTAAAAATCTATCCATATCAATTGTAGTCCCACAGATACAGGCTGAGTCATTCAAAATCACGAATAACATGTTGCACTTGTTGCAAAACAAAGGGCTATTTTCGGGGTCACAAGCCGAAGATCCTCAGCAGTACTTGAAGAATTTCATGTCTATCTGCAAAACCCAAAGGTAGCCCAATGTAACTACAGAAGCAATCAAGCTGTTATTGTTTCCATTCTCAGTAACAGGAGTTGCCCAGACCTGGCTAAACTCACTTCCCATAAATTCTATAACAACTTGGGATGAGTTAGTCAAGTAATTCCATAACAAGTTCATAACAAGTTCCACCCACCCAACAAAACTGCTCAACAAATTGATGAAATTTTGAGCTTTAAACAGAAATCAATGGAGATATTGTATGAGACATGGGAGCATTTTAAGGAATGTTAGTTATATGTCCGCACCATGGTATTCCAGATCTGATGTTGGGGCAGCGATTTTGCATGGGGTTGTCAAATAGTGTGAAGAACATTGTAGATGCGTCAGCTGGTGGAGCATTTCTGAGCAAAACATGGAGAGAAGGCCAGAGTCTGCTTGACAAGATAGCTGTTACGACCCCAAACCCGGTCGTGATGGCGCCCAACACTAATGCTAGGCAAGCCCGACCATTCACTCTCTCAACCCGAGCATAAAGCTCAAAACTAATTAATTAAATACTTAAATCAAATATCAATACTCATAGTTGAAATACTCAAATAAAAACAATACGAAACACTAACATAAACTGTAACTTCCAAAGACCTGGAGGTCATGAGTCTAGAGCCTCTAAATAATACCGAGTCAAGAATCCTCAAAAAAATAAATATGTTCTAAAGTACGGAAATAATAAAGGGATAGGGGAGGAGTCGGGTCCTGCGGACGTCAAGCAGCTACCTCGACAACTCCTGAATACTCTGGAAAATAGCAACTAGCTCAACTAGGCTCCCGAAGTACCTGAATCTGCACATAAAGTGCAGGGAGTAAAGTGAGTACTTCCAACTTAGTGGTAATAGGCATGTATAATGTCTGACAGTAAGAAATCCCAAATATAGCACAATGCAAAGCTATAACCAATTTGTCTACACATTCATCAATGGAACAACAACAGGTAATGACAGGTAGAACAAGTAAATAACAATGCATGAATGCAATGCAATGCACATGACCGCTACGG
>MU785550.1:33324-44602 GCA_026770625.1 Nicotiana glauca
ATGGAAACAGTGATAATAGTCCCTACGAGATCCAAATAATCAACACGCAACCCAAATATGCTCATAGTAATCCAAGTAGGATGTTTACCAATCAATTTCTAGTCAATGCACATTATGAATATCACTCAGACGGACTAAGACATAGTCCTCCAATCACAAACGACCCGCACTCACCTTAGAGTATGTGTCTCACCTCAATATAGCGTCACAGTGTGATATACCGGGGTTTCAAACCCTCAGGTCATAATCCACATCTATTACTTACCTCAAGCCGGCCAAAATCCTAGCTCGCTATGCCCTTGCCTCTCAAATCGACCTCCTCACGTGTCGAATCTGATCAAAACCACAACGAANGGAAATTTTTACAGAAAAGTTTTCTTCATCTTCTCCCGATTCCGTACATATAAAGAATACCAAAATCGGAGTCCGTTTGACCCCTCAAATCGACCCCTAAAGGTCTCATTATTTCAGGCCCCAAAATCCTATTTTTCTACTATTTTTCTTGAATTAAAGAATGGGAATATGGTCTATAATCACCCATAAATGAGTTTTAATAAATAAATCACTTACCTCTGTGATACCCACTGATTTTCTCTCTTGAAAATCGCCTCAGAAGCTTCTTCCCGTTCCAAAATTGGAAGAAAACTCGACCTGCTCATTATAGGTATACTCTTCACGCGTTTTACTGCTTCCAATGGATTCCTTGTGAAATTCTAATGAATTTAGGCTTTTGAATCAGTCAATTTTACCTTATAATGAAGGAGATATGTAGGTTTTAATATTTGCAAATAGTGCAGGTTTTTAATACGCCGTCAGAGGCAATTTCGTCATTAACCTGAAAATCTGGGCAACCTTAGTAAAATGGCCATAAAATCCTCATACGATGTCCAAATTCGATGATTCTTTTTGCTACGGGTCCGTAATTACGATACGGATCTAAAGTTTCATTCAAAACATTAATCGGAGCTCATTTGTTCAATATGATATCATTTACGCTTGAAGAAACGATGTCGAAGCATAAGAAAAATGAGTACAACGCAACCCAAACCTATCCGAAACTCACCCGAGCTCCTCGGGACCGCATACGAACATATTAATATGTCACATATGATCATGCAAACTTAGTTGCACTCTCAAAACACCAAAACTAACATCAAAACACCAAATTTACATCGGATTCAAGCCTAAGTTCTTCTAAAACTTCCGAAACACGCATTTGATCAAAAACCCAACCAAATCACCTCCGAATAACCTGAAATTTTGCACACATATCTCAATTCACCTAGCGAAGCTACAAAAACTCTTGGAATTCCATTCCGACCCTCGGATCAAAATCTCACCTATCAACCGGAAATCGCCAAAATACTAACTTCGCCAAAATAGGCTAACTTCTTCACCGGACTTCCAAAATTACTTCCGATTGATCTCCTAAGCCTGAAATCATCACCCGGATCTAACCGAATCATCGGAATTCAATTCCAAGCCTTCTAAGTCACAAGTCAACATCCGGTTGACTTTTTTAACTTAAGCCTTCTTAAAAGAGACTAAGTGTATCATGTCTTATCAAAATTATTCCAAATAAATTCTAATGCACCCAATACCGATAATGAAACATAAGAAAGCAGAAAATGGGAAGAACAGGATAGTAACTCATGAGACAACGGGTCGGGTCGTTACAATAACACAGAATTTGGGATGAACATCCAGGAATGCACCTATCACTCCAGTGGTACACTTAGTGTCTTTAGATCCACCCAACTCTATGGCTGAAAATATGGCCACCTTATTGAAACAGATGAGTATACTCACGAAAAAGGTTGAAGAGTCCGGGCAGAAGCAACAGATACACATCATGGATACTACTAATGGGGGTTTTTGCACATCTTGCATCAATCAGCCAATTGGTAACCAGTGGAATACAGAACCTGATCGTCATCACTATCCTAAAGACATGAACTATGTGTCTAATTATGGAAGCCAGAGATAGGGTGGTCAGAATTGAGGCCAGCAGAATTAGCAGTACAGTCAGCCCAACCACAGTTCAATACTGGAAACATAGGAGGTATGAGACCCCCCAACAATATGACTCCTTACCCAAGGCTACAAGGATATAATAATCAGAATCAGCAGCAGGGGTATCATCCTCCTCAACAGCAGCATGGTGAAAGGCAGGAAGATAGATTTGCTAGACTTGAAGTAATGATGCAACATGTTATTGGGTCTAATGCAAAAATTAATGAGAGAGTAGATGCACATGATGCAGCAATCAAGAATATTGAAGTGCAGGTGGGCCAAATTACGATGTCTCTAAACAATCGTCCTCATGGGACACTCCCTGCATACACTCAGATAAATCCAAAAGATCAAGGCCGGAATCACCTGATGGCAGTGAGCCTACATAATGTGAAAGATTTGGATGAAGAGAAGAAAGGGCTCGAGAGACTAGATAGGCTGAGACACTCATACCAGTGTCCATTGACTTGGATGAGTCAATGAAACTGACAGAGGTGGCAGTCCAGCCTGCCAGGAAGGAAACAACACTCAGATTGAGGCTTGAGAAAGAAGCTGAGATAGCCCAGGAGCCAGTAGTTGATATGACAGCTAATAAAGATCAATCTCAAATGATTGAGAAGAAGAGACCTCCTGCACCCTTCCTTCAGAGGCTGGCTAAGTACCAAAAAGAGGAACAATGCAAGAAGTTCTTTGAGATTTTGAAACAAATCCAGGTAAATATACCATTAATTGATGCATTGAAAGAAATGCCTGGGTATGCAAAAATGATGAAGGACTTAATGTCCCGAAAATTTGATTTCCAAGACTTGGCCACAGTTACTCTTACTCAGACCTGTAGTGCAGTGGTGACTAGATCAATTGCGAAAAAGCTGTCTGACCCAGGGAGCTTTACAATTCCATGCATTATTGGTAATTTTGATTTTGCTAAGGCACTGTGTGATCTAGGGGCCAGCATTAATCTTATGCCCTTGGAGATTTATAAGAGGATGGGTATTGGAAGAGCTAGACCCACCTCTATGTTGTTGCAGCTGGCTGACAAGACTATAAAATGACCCTTTGGTATCCTGGATGATGTGTTGATTCAGGTAGGGAAATTTGTGTTCCCTGCAGATTTTGTGATCTTAGACTACAAAGTGGATGAAGAGATTCCCATAATTTTGGGAAGACCATTCCTAGCCACGGGAAGAGCTTTAATTGATTGTGAGACTGGGGAGCTCAAGATGAGACTGAACGACGAAGAAATAACATTCAATGTGCAGAAATCTATTAGGCGACCAAGTGAATTCGCCAATTGCTCTTTTATTGATTCTGTGGATGTAATTGTAGAGACTGATAATGAGATGCTAACTATTGAGGACCCCCTTGTTGCATGTTTGACGAATGTGGATGAGGTAAATGGAGAGGATCTGGCAGAATGGGTGTTGGCGTTAGAGGGTAGAGGGTTTTGGGATAGAACTATAGAATTTGAGCCCTTACATTTGGCAAATAGAGAAACTCCTCCAGCCAAGCCATCTATAGAAGAACCACCAAAGTTGGAGTTGAAGCCATTGCCTGCCCATATCAGGTATGAGTTCCTTGGACCTGACTCCACATTACTTGCTATTATCTCATCTAGTTTGTTAGATGTGCAGGCTCAACAATTCTTGCAGGTACTTAAGGAGTACAAGACTACCATTGGGTGGACCATGGCAAACATAAAGGGGATTAGCCATGCCTACTGTATGCATAAAATTCTACCGGAAGAGGGACACAAACCTTCCGGGGAACACTAAAGAAGGCTTAACCCCAATATAAAGGAAGTAGTGAAGAAAGAAGTGATCAAGTGGTTAGATGCAGGAATTATCTTCCCAATTTCTGACAGTAGCTGGGTTAGCCCAGTTCAATGTGTACCTAAAAAGGGTGGCATGACGGTAGTTAAGAATGATGACAATGAATTGATCTCTACAAGAACTGTCACGGGGTGGAGAATTTGCATGGATTATAAAAAGCTAAATCTAGCCACCTGGAAAGATTACTTCCCACTTCCTTTCATTGATCAGATGTTAGACAGATTGGTAGGGAGGTCACACTTCTGTTTTCTGGATGGGTACTCGGGGTACAACCAGATTTATATTGCCCCGAAGGATAGGGAAAAGACTTCATTTACTTTCCCTTACGGGGTGTTTGCCTTCAGGAGAATGCCATTTGGTCTCTATAATACACCTGCAACATTCCAATGGTGCATGATGGCCATCTTCACAGGCGTGGTGGAGGACATTATGGAGGTATTCATGGATGATTTCTCAGTGGTGGGAAATTCGTTCGATGAATGCCTAGCAAATTTAACCCGTGTACTGAAGAGGTGTATCGAGACGAATCTAGTGCTGAATTGGGAGAAGTGCCATTTTATGGTAGGAGAAGGAATCGTCTTGGGGCACTTATTGTTGAGTAAAGGGATTGAGGTGGACGGAGCCAAAGTCGACGTGATAGAAACACTTCCACCTCCAACATCAGTCAAGGCTATTTGTAGCTTCCTGGGACACGCTGGATTTTATCGACGATTCATTAAGGACTTTTCCAAGATCGCCAATCCCCTCTGTAATTGCTCGAAAAAGATAACCCATTTGTATTTTCTAATGAATGCAGGGTGGCTTTTGAGGAACTAAAGAAGCGGCTAGTCACAACACTGATTATAGTTGCTCCCGACTGGGAGCAACCAGTTGAACTCATGTGTGATGCTAGCGATTACGTTGTGGGAGCCGTGTTGGGACAGCGCAAGGATAAGGTAATGTACCCAATTTACTATGCAAGTAGGACGTTGAGTGGTGCTCAGCTGAATTACACAGTAACTGAAAAAGAAATGTTGGTTGTTGTGTTCGCCTTTGACAAGTTCAGGTCTTACTTGATCGGGTCGAAGGTGATCGTGTACACAGATCACACAGCCATTCGGTATTTAGTTAATAAAAAAGAGTCCAAACCCCACCTAATTCATTGGGTGCTACTTCTGCAAGAGTTTGACTTGGAGATTCGTGACCGTAAGGGCACGGAGAACCAAGTCGCTGATCATTTGTCACGCCTTGAAGGTGCTAAAAATGCGACAGAGTCTGGGGATATTCTGGAAACCTTTCCAGATGAGCAACTGATAGCCATACGTGTGGAAGATGTGCCATGCTATGCTGATATTGCAAACTACTTGGCCTGCGGCATTGAATCATATGAACTCTCCTATGTTCAAAAGAAATGATTTTATCGTGACTGCCGAAACTACTACTGGGATGGACTGCATTTGTTTAAAATTTGAATTGATAACATGATCCGGAGATGCGTCCCCGAGATAGAACAATGTTCTGTTTTGCAAGCTTGTCACACGTCACCTTATGTAGGACATTTTGGGGGAGTTCGAACAACAGCGGAAGTGTTAGAGGTCGGGTTCTACTGGCCAACGATCTTTAAGGATGCTCACCAATGGGTAAAGGGTTGCAACAAATGCCAAAGAACGGGAAACATATCCCCTTGACATGAGATGCCAATAAATCCAATTCAGCAAGTTGAGGTGTTCGATGTCTGGGGAATTGATTTCATGGGTTCCTTCATCAGTTATTACGGCAATAAGTATATACTTGTTGCGGTAGATTACATGTCCAAATGGGTGGAAGCTGCAGCATTCCCCACCAATGATTCAAGAGTGGTGGTAGGGTTCTTGAAGAAGAACATATTCACCCGATTCGGGATTCTGAGAGCCATCATTAGTGACGGAGGCACGCACTTTTGCAATTGTGTCTTTGAGAAGTCGCTGGCTTAATATGACGTGCACCACAAGGTGGCAACCCGGTATCACCCTTAAACGAGTGGGCAGGTAGAGGTCTCAAACCGTGAGATCAAGAGCGTGCTCACTAAAACTGTAAACGCCACAAGAACTGATTGGGCGAAAAAGCTTGATGATGCACCCGGGGCCTATAGGACTGCATTCAAAACACCTATCGGTATGTCACCGTACAAGGTGGTATTTGGGAAGGCCTGTCACCTGCCTGTGGAGCTTGAACATCGAGCTTGGTGGGAACCAAAGCAATTGAACATGGACCCTGATGCAACTGAAGAAAATCGACTGACAGAGTTGTATGAGTTGGAGGAATTCAGATATCACGCGTTTGAAAGCACGAGGCTCTACAAGAAAGAATGAAGAGGCTGCATGACAAACACATTATGGATAGAAATTTCAAACCCGGAGACAAGGTATTATTGTACAATTCAAGGTTGAGATTGTTTCCTGGTAAGCTTAAGTCCCGATGGTCTGGGCCATTCAGGGTGACCGAAGTGTTCCCGTCAGGGGCTGTGGAGATAATCAGTGAAGATGGCACCAACACATTCAAGGTTAATGGAAAATGAATCAAACTTTATGTGGGGATGGATGAAAGAAAAGAGTTGTCCATGGTACTTCTTGATGAACCATAGAGGTTGAGAGAATCTTAAATGCTCTCTCTGCATCGTGCTGCGATGTTAAATCAAGCGCTGGTTAGGAGGCAACCCAACATTTATAGTGTTTTTTAGTAGGGATATTAACATGTTCATGTGTTCTATAAAAGGGGCGGGCCAAAAGCTCCCACGAAGAAAGAAAACAAAATAATGGCACTAGGAACGCCTGGAATAGCGCGCCCGCGCTACACCAGTGCTAAGGCCGCGCTAGTCAGGTTAAACACTTCCCCAAATTTGTTTCAACTAGCTCAGCTGCGCTAAGCCAGCGCTAAGACCACGCTAGTAGGGTTATACACTGCCTCCAAATACATACCACTAGCGCGCCCACGCTACTCCCGCGCTAAAGCTGCTCTAGTAGGGTTATTCATTGCCCTAACCTCCTCCGCTACGACAGCGCAAAGGTCATGCTAGTCCCCTCGACATCAGGTAAATCCTAATTTTTTTTAATTTTATTTATTGATTTTTTTTTTACATTACCCCATTTAAAAACCCTACCCAAACTGCCCCACCCCTCTTATTTCCCCCACTCTCCTTCTCCTATCACACTACTCCCCAATTAAACCCTCTCTTCTTCTTTCTCATCTATTCCTCACTTCTCCCTCCTCCTCCTCCATACCCAGCAATATATAGCACCGCCATTCCTCCCCCTCACGAAGGCCCTCCATATTTATTTTCATCACTTATTACGCTCTCATCCCCTCTACTGGTATGTATTTCTCACTTTGATTTTGTTTTTTTTATTATTTAGTTTCGTTTTTAGTTTTTTAGCTTCTTTTTGCTTTGTATAGTAGAATGTAGTCTTATTTTAGGGTGGAAACACTTGTTATTAGTTATGTAGGGCTAAAAGCTTTAAAATACAAATTGTGGGGGTGATATGTGTTTATTGGGTTACTGTGGAGGTGCTCCTTGTATTGAAGGGACAGTTTGGGCTTAAAATTATCCGTTGTCCACCATGTGTTTGTTAAAATGCCTCTTTGGAGGAAGTGTTGTGACCAATTCAGTGGTGAAGTCTGAGTAGCCACAGTTGGGTCACCCGATTGTAGAGAACTGACGTTGGATTGTTTATAGGTACCATGCCACCCCGCAAATGTCATGCAACAGGCACCTCCTCCAGCCGCCTGGTTCCAGCCAACACCGGAGGGCAGCCTCAGAAATCAGTTGATTCCAGGCCTTCCAACAATCAAAAATTCGTGTCTGCCAAGGCCCAGGACAGGTTCAATAAAAAAGAGGCCAAAACCATTGTGCCCGAGCAAGCCATGGATCCCAACGAACTAGGGATAACATGTCCCAATATACCCTTCGAGCTGAGGCGACAACAATTGGACATATTTTTTTTGAGGAGCCTACTATCGCAAATGTCATGCTCGTTAGGGAATTCTATGCGAACCTGCCAGAACATGAGGACTATACTGTTACAGTGCGTAAGAGACCGGTAGATGCCTCTTTGGAAAATATTCTGACTCTGTACAAGCTTCCTCCACCAGTTGAGGGGTACGTGGATCCGTACCAAACGTACAGTGGAAGGCATACTGAATGGTCCACATTCACTGAGACCATATGTCAACCGGGAGCCACTCTGAAATGGTACAAATATGGGAACAAGTTCCACTCCTCGGCCCTCAAATTTGAGGCTAATTGCTGGTTATACTTCATAAATAGCCGACTCCTACCCTCTAAGAACCTGTCCGAAGTGAACATCCCTCGAGGGTGCTTAATTTGGTATTTCATGAACAATGCTCCATTCGATGTGGCCAAATTAATACATGATGAAATGTTCCAGAGAGTCAGGGTTCAACGATATGGTTTATACTACCCGTCCCTTGTCACTCGGTTGTGTCTTCAGGCAAATGTCTCGAGTAACCTTGCTATAGATGGCCGAGTTCCTTCGGTACATCCTTTCATGGCTGGGCGGGTCACCACAGGCTAGAAAGTGGTAGCAGCTGAGGAATTAATTGGACAAGATTTTGATGATGGTGAAGAAGCGGATAAGGAGGAACCACACCGGGTAGCCGACGATGTGGAGATTATATGTGAGCAGCCAGTACAACCACAGGTTGAGGATGTTGCAGGCTCATCTAGGGCCAGTCGGGGACATTGGTTAAACTGCCTACATGATGATATAGCTGGAATGCGAACCTCGATGAGTAACCTGGGAACTCGTGTTGATGAAATGGAAACCTAATAGAAGAAATCAGAAAAAGGATCATGGGTTGGCTACGTGCCTTGGGTCGGGCGTGCAATGTAGACGTCAGCTCAATCTCCAATCAGGATTGAGCTGTTAGGGAAGTTCCCTTCTCCTTATACTGTTTTACTTGGCCATGAGGACATGTCCTCATTTTAAGTGTAGGGAGGGGGTTGGGATTTCCCTGTGTGTTGTATGTGTATATATCCAATTTTTTTTTGTTTTGTTTTTGTTTATTTTTTTTTCTTTAGGTAGTGTAGTAGCTCCCCCTTGGTTTTTCTTCTGACCGCAGTTCTTTTCCAAGGGTTTAGCTTGAACCAGGTATAGCTAGCTTCTTCTTTTCTTTTGAGTTGTTGGGAATCTCTTGGGCGAGGTACATAAAAATCAACCTTTACACACCCTAACACCATGACTCTTCGAGTGTGACGCTTAGGCTCCTTTGGTAACTCTTGTAGATTGCCTTAATGGGGCATGTGTAACTAAATCGAATGCTTAATGGAGTGTGTTGAGGAACTAATTTGGATTGAATTATGTGCCAAGTGTGTGTTAGGTTTTCTACATCTTATTCCATGCTCGTATTTTGATACCTAGAACTTGCCCCGTGTGTGTACAAATCGAAATAGAGGCTTGTTTAATCCGAGAAGGGATATAGACATTTCTTTGTAAGCCATAAAAATGAAATATTATGTTTCCACCTGAATGCAATTAACCATAGTCAACCCCGTTTGAGATTATAAGACTATTTCCTTGATAACCAAGTGATGAACCATACCCCATTGTTCTAGTAGCTTGTCTGTTTGAACCCTGCACCTCCCAGGAGCACTTAGATTGTTTGTTGTGATGTAAAAGTCAAAGTGTGGGGGGGAGGTGTGGTCTGTAAGGAAACACAAGGGAATAGAGAAAAAGGTGCAAAGTAAAAAAATGTGCAAAGTTGAATATAAAAAAAAGTTGCACTTAAGAAGACTAGGGGTAATTATGAAGCAAAGTGTGGTGAAAAGTCTGGGAACACTGGAAAATGGGTGGAATGTCAATATAAGTGTATTAAAAGTGCTTAGGGAGGTTAGTCACTACACCCAGATGTATCCTACCTGTTTCTTATCCTACATTATAACCAAGTAAAGACCTATTGATCTTGGACTAAATGAATTCAATTAGGGGAGTATTACACTATGGGCAAACCTACGACGTATCTGTGTAGCATACGAATGTTCTTTGTGATAGTGAGTGAATTCTTTCTATTTAAAGTTCCTGTTGTCTTGAATATTATGTGTTGCGGAACTACTCTCAAGTGTGTGATGTGAGGGCATATGATTCATGAAAAAGAGGTAAGTCTTGACCTCCATGCAAAGCATTATGAGAAAGTATGTTATGGCATGAGAGAGTCGCCATTTGAGGTATAGATGTTATACTGCGAGAGAGATGCTTATGAGTCGTTTGGGGGGTGTCACTGTAGGGAAGCGATGGATGAAAAGGAACCTTGTGGGATGTAGTGGATTGCTCGAGGACTAGAAATGATTTAAGTGTGGGGTGTTGATAATAGGCTAAATTGTATAGTTTGGCTTACATTCGGACTCTAACGTAGGGGTGCTTTACTGTTTTAAATGTGTAAATAATGCAAAAATTGGCTCTAATGGTGACTTTTGTGTTTCAAAGGAGTGCAATACCCAAATGAAGATTTATGATGGTGATCCGGGCAAAAATTGGAACTAGTGGATGAATTAAGGGAGTGAAGCTCGCATGGCAGAGGAAAACCTCACTAGCGCGGGCATTAGCGCGGTCTTAGCGTGCCCGCGCTAGCGCAGTCTTTAGAAACAGAATAAAACCTCACTAGCATGGGCATTAATGTGGTCTTAGCGTGCCTGCGCTAGCCCAGTCATCAGAAGCAGAATATAACCCCACTAGCACGGGCATTAGCGCGGCCTTAGCGCTCCCGCGCTAGTCCAAATGCGGGAAACGTTATTTGAAAGGGGCAAATTCGAAACTCCAAAGCACAAACCAGACAAACTATAAAATATTTAATGCATTCAAGAGAAGAGGGGATCAGTCTTTAGGGTCGAGAACAAGACAAGAAAGTGCAAGAAGCAAGGAGGCAACTTGGGCAACAATTCTTATCTCCCTATTTTGTTCTTTTATCAATTACTATGAACTCTTTTGTAATTTTATCATTGTTATGAGTAGCTAACTCTTTTAATCTAAGGTTTTGGGTGAAACCCATTGGGGATGATCTTTTTGTTATATTAATATAGTTTTGAGTTGGTTGTTAATCTCTATTTGTTCAACTACGTTTTGATTTTGGTTAATTGAAAGGATCCTCAACTAGCTGTTCCTATGTATTATGTATCTGTTTGAGAGAGAGTGCATATTTAGGTAGTTGTTTGAATAACATCACTCCCGGAGTATAGGCAAGAGTCATAACAGAGGGTTTAGGGGTTGGATTAGAGATAACGATACCTCGGGTGCAATCTATTGAACTGTAATGTGAATCTAGCTAGCGCAGCTTGAGAGAGTGTGTCTAGTAAATTATCATAATTACTTGAGAGAGATTTATGATAGCTGGAGAGTTCATTATTGATAGAGGCAACTAAGTCAAAGCTATAAGAAACATACAACTAAGGAAATCAATGGGGGTAT